>JAVJIF010010527.1:0-141622 GCA_038442645.1 Agave tequilana | reverse complement strand
TGTTCTGAATTTGACAAAATATTCTTTGATCTTCAGCTCAACCAATTGGGTCTTCAGAAATCCGTTTTTACTTGAATTTTAATTGGTATTTATCTCATCTGATATATCCGGTCTTCAGATAAGATGGCCTTTAGAACTTATGGATTTGAATCGATCCCTTTCTGTTGAACTTTGGATTTAATCAGATAAATATGTCAATCTCTCTCTTTTCTTTCTTAATTACCCTGCACGCCACTAGACATGAAAATACATTAATAGCAGAGATTTATTTAAATATAAATGCAGAAATGTGACATGTAGATCACCTAGAGGGGGGGTGAATAGTGATAAGCTAATCTAATGATGAGTTAATGTGGAATTAAAATTATTTATGCAAACTAAAAACTATTAAGCTAAACACACAAGGTATAATCAAAGAGTGTAGCCGAATTCCCGATGAAGGGCTCTGGACTATCTTCTCAAGATTCCTCTGGATAAGAGTTGAGGTGCGCTATGGCTCTCTTGGTTGAATATAAGTGTGAGCAAATAATCCTAAGCATATAACAATTAAGCACAAGATATATTAAGCATAAAGGTATAAGCAATGTAAGCATGCAAGATATAAACACAAGTGAGAGATAGAGAGCAATCGCAAACACCGGAGATTTGTTTCGAGGTTCGAGCACCCTTACTCTACGTCCCCGCCTTCAACACTATGAAGGATTTCCACTAAAACGATCCCACCGGATCACTCGGTGCCGCAACACCTACAACGAGTTCACATTAGAATTCCTTGGACTCACTAGTCCCTCTCTTGTTCTTACAAGAACAACACACGCAAGCACACTAGCTTGCTGAGGCCGCACCTCTACACCGAGCTCCTACAAGAACTCGAAACAACACGAACCTGTAAGTTCGCCTCCTCAATATAAGATGAAACACTTGGTGATCTCTACACTTGGATCACCTAAAACACTTTCACAACAACTCTCCTATAGGATATATGGCGATGGAAGCTCTGAAATAACACCTAGAGGGGGTGAATAGGTGTTGGCTAATCTAATGGTCACTTAATGCCGAATGATGCAAATAATGCGGAAGCTATGACAAATATGACCAAAAAACTTCTTTTAATTAAACACTTATGTATAACACAAGAGTGTTGCCGAATTCCCTTTGCAGGGCTCTGGACAAGCTCCTCTAGATTCCCCTTGAATGGGTTGAGGTGCCGCGTTGGCTCTCTTGTTGAATACTAGTGTTAACAACAATCCCAATCAAGTATAGCAATTATGAGCACAAGGGAATATATCAAGCATGTAAATGTAAAGACAATGAAAGTAATGCAAGATATAAAGAGACAAGAGAGAGAGAGAGAGATAGAGTAAGCAATCGCAAACACAAAGGTTTGTTTCGAGGTTCGAGCACACTTGCTCTACATCCCCGCCTTCGACACACGAAGGTTTTCCACTATGCAAGATCCCAATGGATCTCTCCTCGGTGCCGCAACACCTACAATCCCTCGACTCCCAAGTCCCGTACACACGCAAGCTCCACAAGCTCGCCGAGGCCGCACCTCAACCACCAAGAGTTCACAACCGAACTCTAACCACCAACGAGCACACTTGGCCGTCTCCTCAAAGAACAAAGAAAAGATCTTTGGTGATCACAACACTTGATCACCTAAAGATACTCTCACTATAACACCCTATAGGAATATATAGCAATGGATAGCTCAAGTGTGGTGTGAGAAAAACAAGGAAAAACTATGGTGAAAAACTCAAAGAATCACTTTTTACACTCTTAATAAAAACTCCCTTTTAGATGGGAAGTATTTGCTCTCAAATATGTGGAGAAAACTTTCTGAAAAGAATGGGAAAAACTGGACCAAAGCTCTCCTAAAATCTTGGCTTCAAACAATGACAAAAACCCAATTTATAGGCTGCCAGAAAACTAGCCGTTGGAGTCTGTCAGAGCTGCCGGTCGACCGGCCGGTCGACTGGCCAACGGTCATTTTTCCGACCGTTGAAGCCTCCGGTCGACCGCCCGGTCGACCCAGAAATCCAGAGAGCAGAACTCTCTGCAGCGGTCGACCGTACGGTCGACCGGACCACTGTGCTGACAACGTGCACAAGGCTGTGCACGTCGGTCGACCGTACGGTCGACCCGACCTAGCTGCGGTCGACCGCCCGGTCGACCGATTTGGCCTGTCAGTCAGTCCTCAGACTGCACAGTTAAGGGATTTGGAAAAAGGTCTTTTAACTTAATAAAAATCCCATAAATTCTCAGTAAATCTAAAAATAGTTTCAATCAAAATAAAAACTGTTTTTTCTAAAAACATGTTTTTCTAAAACTTGTTTTTTCCATAACTTCACAAAATACAAAAACAAGATATTTTGAACTTATTAAAGCATAGTGTGTATGGATATGATCCACTACACAATCATAATGAAAATATCTATGTTTTTTATCATAAAGCTCTGAACTTGGTTTTGGTTGAAAGATATGTATGATAGAAATACCAAAAACCAAAGTATATATATTTTGTCACAAAGAAAAACCTTTATCTAAATAAAAAATTCTTTTCTAAACATATAAATAAAATTCTTTTATGAAAGCAATTCTATCAAGAGTGTATGTGTGATATAGACTTGAGCAATCCACCACTATCTATCCTTTACATTTTTAACTAAACAAAAAAACTAAATCTTATACCTAGACCCAAGTCTTCATCTTCTTGAAGTCTTCACTTGAAGGCTTCTCATCTTCTTGACTTGGTCCAAATGCAATCCACCGAGCTCATCTCTAGATGTGTTCTTGATGCATAGGCTCGTGAATCAACCGGTGCTAGCTTCCAACTTGTCTTTAAATCCTTTGTTGAAGCTCCCACCTACCTAAGATCTTGATAATGAATCTGTCACTAATTAAACACAAGATCATTAGTAATCATAACTTCATGAGTTGATCATCATCAAAACTAGGGTGATAGGCCTTTGGGCCAACAAGCTCAAGTATGTGTGCGAAAAACTTGAATAGAATTTGTGGTGAAAACTCAAGAAATCACTTTTACAAAACATTCTTGAAAAACTCTCCTTTTGATATGGAAATATTGGCTCTCAAACAAGTGGAGATAAATACTTAGTAAGGTAGGAAAAACTAGCTTGAAAACTCTTCAAAAATCTTATGAAAAACAGCCCAAAACAGCCCCAATTAATAGGCCCTAAAACATATAGCCATTGGAGCCAACTCAGTAGGAGCCCTGCTATCGGTCGACCGCCCGTCGACCACCAATGGTCGGATTGCCGACCGTTGGAAAGCGGTCGACCGGATGGTCGACCGAAAATTGGCCTTGACCTATCGGTCGATCGCCCGGGGTCGACCGGGGCCATTTACAGATAGCAGAAGCTCTCTGGCGGTAGACCGTGCGGTCGATTGGCCCTTGGCTGTGCACGTTTGTGCACATCGGTCGACCGACCTCTGGCTCGGTCGACCGGTCGGTCGACCGCCAGACAGCCTGGTGAGCAAATGTAAAGGGATTAAAACTTGTCTTTTTTACCTTCAATAAAATCCCATAAATTCTCATAAATTCTACAAAAATAAGTTCATTGATATACTTTGATATACAAACATGTTTGATTAAAAATCAAAACACATTATTGAACTATTATTGTAATATAGAAGTTTTGCCTTAAACAAACCTTTATTTTTCAAATCGATTTTTTTAAAACTTCTCCAATATAAAAATAAGATATTTTAAATACTTTTGAAGCTTAGTGTGTATGAAAATTATCCACTACACATATATGATAACATATCTATGTTTTTGACAATAAGCTCTAAATATAAGTTTTGATAAAACACATGTATATTTTGAAGCTTAAAAATCAAACCGGTATTTTTTAAAACAAAAACTCTCTTATAAATTTTGTTTGTGTGTGTGTATATAAGCTTGAGCAATCCACCAACTAATCTATCATTTACATTTTATCTAAAAACAAATCTTAACACTTACAAACATGACACAAGTCTTCTTGAAAATCTCTCTTGAAAATCTTCTTCTCCTTCTTGACTTGGTTCAAACCTTGATCCATGAGCTAGACTCCTCTTGAATACTTGATGCGATCTTGATGCACAGCTCTTGAATCAACACGTGCTAGCTTCAAAACTTGACTTTCAATCCTTTGTTGAAGCTAAACACCAACTAAGATCTTGATCAAATATCTGAGACTAATTAAACACAAGATCATTAGTACTATAACTGCATGAGTTAATCATCATCAAAACTAGAGTGATGGGCCTCTGGGCCAACAATCTCCCCTTTTTGATGATGACAAAACTCATGGAGTTATATATGTATGGATTAAAGTTAAGCTTCATAGAAGCTCCCCCTTAACTCATGCATAACAATAAACAAATAGATATTCAATGAAGTGCATAAACTAAACAAAATGTATGCATAAACAAGGAGATAAACATGCGTAAAGCTCACTAAATTCTTCCCCTTTTTTGCATAAACAAACATATATGCATAAAACAAGGAATAAATAAAAACTCTCAAATCCTTCTCCCCCTCTTTGTCTAAAACAAGGGAATGAAATAAACATGCATATATAAACTCATCAAATACTTCTCCCCTTTTTGTCAATTCATCAACAAAGGAGCGAAAACAAATCAAACAATAAAGATATATGCGATATACATTCATGAAGAAGAGAGACGTGAAGTTAGCTCCCCCTGCATACGTGCATTACATGAAGAAGGGATGACAAGACCCTAACTTACATAAAACATAATATACAATGAAAAAGCGGAGATGTTAAGCTCCCCCTCACACGTGTACCACATAAAAAAGAGATGTCAAGCTCCTCAATATAAGATACACTCAACATGAATCTATATATATAAGAGATGTTAAGCTCCCCTTGCATATAGGCAATTCATATCAAAATTTGAAATTTTTTTTGATAATGCTTCAAGCAAAACTTTAAAATTTCTTAAAACAAATTTTTTGTACCACTTGTAAATAAACAAATTTTAAGATACCAATAGTAGATTTTTGATGCTAATTGAAAATGAAATATTGTAAATTTTTGATACCAATTAAAAGGTAAAATATGAAGTATATCTTGATATCAATTGAAATACCAATTGAAAATAATGCATAAGCTCATTAAAATACTAATTAACATTTAAAAATTAGTCAAGCTTAGCATAAACATAATTTGTGCTTTAAACCATGTAAAGATATTGTAAATCAAGCACAAAAAACATATATATGTATAAAAATGAAAATACTAATTGAAATTGATATTATTGAAATTTGAAGCATACATATATATGTAGAAAATATGTATGAGTATACAAAAAGTGTAATATCATGAAGATCATGTGTATAACTCATAATTATCCACCCTATTCATGCACAAGTTTAAAGATTTTTAATTTAGAGCATATGTAACACCCCGTTCCCGGAATACGTACTTATTTGCGTATTCAGATTTCTCGATCGTATTTTTTGATTTACTTCCTGTATTTGTTTTGTATTATGAATTATTCATATGATCGTTTTGCCTTGGATCTGGATTCGTGGATTCAGAGTCAGCCCTAGTCTGAACCGGGGACCCAATCCTAGAGTATTGCTCGATTTGATCTTTTTAGTATTCAGATTTGACCGATTTTAGTTTCAAATATCGTTTTCCAATATTCTAGATTTTCATGATTTTTTAGAATTTTCCTGAATTAAATTGTAAATCTTCAAAACCGAGGTCGACCAATACCGCTGCTCGATTCTCGGATTTTTAATTTACAAACGGAGTTGAAATTCTAAAAATGGCTTTCCCATAACTTCTTAAATCACATTTTCTATTTAAATACTTTTTCTGAGATTTTTCTAATTTATCAAAATTCCACTGGATTTGGTGTCGGCCAGTATCACTGGTTGATTTCAGGAATTTTAGTTTACAATTGGAATCAAATTCTAGATTGCGCTTTCATATTTCTTCTTAGAATTATGTTTTCATCTTTCAGGCATTTTCTGAGATTTTTCAGATTTTATCAAAATATGGCCAACTAGGTGTAGACCGGTATCGATGATTGACTTCAAGATTTTTATTTTAAAAACGGAATTGAATCTCTGAAATCCAATTTTGCCAAACATCTTAATATATTTATTATTTTTGAGAAGCTTTCCGAGCTATTTCAATTTTTGGGCTTTTCCGGAGTTTTCGGTGTTTTTCCATATACCGGAATTTTATCCAGATATTTTACTTTTCTCTTTTTTTTCATTTTTTCTCTCTCCTCAGACGCAAGTCTCACCAGACTCAGATCTGATTTTTAATGCGAAGATTCGCATTCATTCTGCATTTAATGCACTTCTGATCAATTCTGATCAGTCATTACGACTTTTGTCCTTTCTGTTAAACGCAACATGTTGGCCAAAAGGCCTTCCACTCTAGTTTTGATGATGATTAACTCATGTAGTTATGTGTACTAATAATCTTGTGATTTTAGTTTCAGATTATTAATCAAGATATTAGTTGGTGATTAGCTTCAACAAGATGATTTGGAAGCTTTCACATGGTGATTCAAGAGCCCGAGCGACAAGATTATATATAGCACTCATTGGAGTCTAGCTCGGTGGATCACGAAGTTTTGGATCGAGTCGGCTTGGAGACGGCGCTCTACAAGAAGACATCGGTACCATAGTTTAGTTTTGTGTTTAGATCCAAATTGTAAAGATTAGAATAGTATGATATGCTCAAGTTCACAACACACACGTTTCATGTTTTGGTTTTCGGTTTTTGGTTTAACCGATCTTGGTTTGCATGAATAGATATTATATCAAAACAAGTTTACATGGTTTAATGTATATTAGATTTGTTCTATATACATGCATGCTTCAACTATTTAAACAAACTTAGCTTGATAGTCTATTTCATGTGTTTTATGTTTTGGTATTTCTAACAAAATATATTTTTGGAATTAAAGTCAAAAACATGAATATATATATGTTTCTTGTATATTGGATTTCTATCCATATACAACTTGCTTCAAAGTGTTTAAATATCATGTTTTTGTATTTGGATGAGTTTTGGACAAAACGTATTCTCTATTCAAAATTCAAGTTTTAGAATACGATTTTTGTTTTTGGCAAAATTTCTATAACACAAAATTGGTTCAAAATGTTTGATATTTTTGTTGAAATGTTTAACACAAGTTTATATTTCAATGTAAAATGATAAAACTATTTTTGTATAATTTTAGAGATTTTATGGGAATTTTTAGGATTAAAAATAACCTGTCTTTCAGACCTGAACTGCTGCTGCCAGGCTAGGTCGGTCGACCGAACCAAGTAGCCGGTCGACTGTAGCGGTCGACCGACATGCACGGATACGTGCACGCTGGCTTACCCATAAGCCGGTCGACCGCGCGGTCGACCGACTGAGAGCAGTTGCTCTCGGGTTACCCCGGTCGACCGAGCGGTCGACCGGACAGAGAGCTGTTGCTCTCTGTATCTGGGCCCGGTCGACCGCCCGGTCGACCGGTAGCTGCCAGCGGTCAAATGTGACCGTTGGCCGGTCGACCGACCGGTCGACCGGTAGTTCATTTCTGGCAGAATTTGCTGCCAACGGCTATATTTTTCTGGGGGCTATAAATACCCCATTAATGACCTGTTTTTCTCCAAGATTTTTAAGAGCTAATTTTTCCTGACTCTCTAGTGTTTTACAGCAATCAAAAGAAGTTTTTGGACTTTAAATTGAACAATCTATTTGGTGTTTTTGCTAGGGTTTGGAAAATCAAAGAAAGGATTTTTGGGAAAGAGTTTTGATTCAACTTTTATATCTTGATTTCAGTTTTTCCCAAGGATTTTCTTTGAGATTTTGATTTTCATTCCATTGGTTTTCTCCACACTTGAGCTACATCTACTATCTCATTCTATAGGATCCTTGTGTGGGAAAGAAATTGTTTGTGGTTGTTTGTTAGACCACCAAGTTGTAAACCCTTCATTTGCTTGGCTTTGTGCCTTTCCCTCATTGTGCTGAGGAGGTTGTGCAAGTGGGTTGTATCCCTCAAGTTGTGAGGTGATCCTTGTGTTGCTTTGTGCTAATCCCTCAAGTTGTGAGGTGATTGTTTGTTGGCTTGGTGCTTTCCCTCAAGAAGGAGGTTGTGGTTGTAAAGAGAGGAGTTGGGTACTCCTTGTAATTATTATTGCCCCAAATCCTCGGTGGAGGTTCCCTTTGTGGAGTCCTTTGTGGACAAGCTAGTGGAGTTGAAATCCTTCTGAGTGAAGGCGGGGATGTAGAGCTGGGTGCTCGAACCTCGAAACATATCTTGTTGTTTGCGCTTGATCCCTTGACTCTTACTCTATCTCTCTCTCTCTCTCTCTTTACTTTGTGCCTTGCATTATTTCACATTGTTCATTCATACTTATATGCTTGGCTTGGTTGTGTGCATCACTTGTTTCTTGCATCTTGTGTAATTGCAATTAGTTTTTAAATTCCGCATTTAGTTCCACTAGATTAGCATTATCACCTATTCACCCCCCCTCTAGGTGATTTCAATTGGTATCAGAGCCTACGCTCCTAATATTTAGGTTTAACCACCTAGGAGTGAGATCTTGGTTTGCTAATCTTCATTTGCATTTTCATTTGCACACATATAGTTGCACTCATGGATAGCCCTCCTATGTTTGATTTTTCTAGACATGATATTTGGAAGGCCAAGATGATTAGTCATTTAAAAGCCTAGGACATCTAGTTTATCAAGCCACTACTCAAGAATCCTACCCAAATGCTAGCAAGCATAGAAAGGCAAATGCATTAGCCCTTAAGACACTTAGAGCATCTCTTAATGAAGATCTTTTACATGTGTTTGCTCATTATGATTCGGCTTTTGCAGTTTGGAGCATATTGACATCTCCCGAGCTACCAAGGATTATCAACAAGTTGAGGAGATCTAGGAGAGACAAGTCCAACGAGCATTGCCTCATGGTCCAAGGGAAAGACTCCCTTGAGGTACAATCGGATTCTCAACTAGTTGATAGCTCTAGTTCATATTGCTATGGGTGTTTTGAAGTTCAAATTTAAATGTAGAACTTGCCTCTAAGCTTGAAAATTTTGTGGAAAAACACGACCTTTTGAAAAGAAACATTTTGAATTAAAAGAAGAAATGAAGGATTTGTGCTCAACTTTTGAATTGGTTTTGTAAGAGAAGGAAGAGATTACTAGTGAACGTGACTCACTAAGATCTCAACTAGACCTTACCCTAAAAGAGATTGATATTTTGAAAAGCAAAAATGATTGTGATGATGTTGTGAAAAACAATGAGGTTTTTATCTTCTAAATTGGATTTTGTTCTAAAAGATAACCTTGTTTTGAAAAATGAAATTGATTTCATTACAAAAGAATTGGATTTAATTTTAATAAAAATAAATCCTTGCAAATTGATATAGATTCTCGTGTGTGCCATGCTAGTATAGCTTCTTCTTGCACATCTTTTGCATGCTCCCCTTTATCTTCTAGTATTAAAAATGACATAAATGTGTTGAAGAAAAGTGTAGATTGTTTGGGCTCCACTTTGAGCCAATGTGCTTTAAATCATACACGTTTGGAAACCTTGGTTCTTAAGAAACAAGTTCCATCTTTGCATGCACACCCTCCACGGCATACACATGCTCATCACGGTTACAAACTCCACACTATGTATGCTCATGTGTACACGTGTACACATTGTGGACGAAAGAGCCACCTTGCTAGATTTTGTTATGATCGTATTTATGATGAAAATTTAGCAACTAATTTTGTTTGGGTTAGGAAAGATACTAACCCCCGTGGACCCAAAAGAAAATGGGTACCAAAGACCACCCCTTTGATTTTTGATGTAGGAGTGGGCTCTCGCATAACGTGAGAGTGTTGGTGCCTTGAAGTGGATGCGTTCCGTGCTTAAAGAAAACAATTTGGATGCATCACTTTCAAGGGGAGTTTGGTGGAGAGGACCACCATTGTTTTGGAGAACTAGAGAGGTGCCTTCATCGGTTTTGGTATCTATCTCTAACTCCCATTTATATTTACATGCTTTTCATGTTCATCTATTTATAGCATGTCATGTTTTATTGTTCATTATGCTTATGTCATGTTGATTAGATTAGTGTTATACATGTTAGTTACTTGAGACACCCATATTTTATATGGATCTATATTTAGTGTTCTCACCTTATTTAAAAATATGTATGCCCTAGATCTAATGCGCATGCATATACATAATGATCATATGGAGGTTTATGATTTTTGTTTTGTTGAATCATGTTTTGATTATTAGTCCTTTGACATGCATGTTTAGCTTTTGAGATCACCCTTGTTCAATATGGACTATTTATTGATTGTCTTCTCACCATTGTTTGGCTATTATGTATTTCATATTCTAATAACATGGGATTTACATAATGATCATTTTTATAATTATCATGTTGATTTATATCTAGTTTTATGCCTCATGTTTTGGATATACGTTTAGATGTCAGTTTTCATTAAGACTAGAATTTATACTTGTACATATAGTGGGTCACAAATAAATCTTTATATATGTTTGTGCTTGAATGCTTATTTGTACCCATTAGATGTGCTAGTATAGTCTAGTTTTGATGATTCATGCATTTTAACTTATATTCCCATTTTGGATATGTTTTTATGATTATGTGTTTTAACTTCATGTATATGTATATCTTGTCCAAACTATTGATTATACATATACATCCTTTGAGCCACGTGCCTTCATGCATATACTTTGTGGACTCATTATGTTTAGGATATGTATGTATACTTTAGTTTGTACATGACATACATATGCCTTGAAGTTTAAATCGTTTTGATGATTTTCATGTTTTTAGGTAATTTCAATTGGTAATGAAAATTTAGTTTTTCATGTGTTAATGTTTTTAAGGAATTTCAATTGAGTTTAATTGAATATTTTCATAATTGATATGTGTCACATAACACTTGGTCACTCACTTTATTAGGTTTCTCATGATTTCGTTTTCATGAGTATGATATGGGCTTTATGGACTTTGAGTGTTTAGTGATCATGTGATTTACATGTGTTTCATGAAAAACATTTTGTTTTATTCCTTATTTGAAGGATTTCGTACTAGTTCAAAAGTTTTTCCTATAACTAGTTCGTATTCTTCACTATGGTAGAGATTTTCAAACATACTACATTTTCAAACCTATTTTTGAAAACCCCTACCTTCAACAGGTGGTTGGATGGGCGATCATGCTCATGTATGCTTTATAGTGAAAATCTTTTTAAACTTGAACATGAATGGGAGGATAGGAAATATGAGATATACACTTGATCTTATTATTGTTTCAATTGGTATCATTGGATTCTTTCAATTGGTATCAATCTTGACATTTCTTGTATACTCATATATTTTTATGTATGTATGCTTTAATTTCAAATAGTATCAATTCCGATTGGTATCTAATTTTTCATACATATATTTGTTTAGTTGTGCTTACTATATTTCTATATCTTAGAGCACAAATTTTGATTATGATAAGCTTGAGTTTCAATTTTGTTTCATTGATAAGTTTTCAATTGGTATCCATATACAAGTCTTATCATAGTTTTAGTTGGTATTACATAAAGGGGGAGAAAATCTTGTATTTCATCTTTCAATTGGTATTTTGTATTCCACTCCCTTACTTTATGATAGAAAAAATAATTTCAATTGGTATCTTATGCCTGAAAAAGAATAATAATTTCAATTGGTATTAAGATTTATGTTTAGAAATTCAAAATTTGTAATGTTTAATTTCAATTGATATCAAGATTGTTTATTTACAATTGATATGATATTTGTTTACTTATCAATTGGTATCAAGATTTTTGTTTTTCAATTGGTATAGTTTCATTTTTAATTGGTATCAATATGCACTTCTTTGACACATTTTTAATTGGTATCATATTTGATTTGACCCTCTTTGATATCGTTTTTTGTTTTAGACAAAAAGGGGGAGAACATTTTATTTTTGATACATCCCTTTATTGATTCCTTATTTTGAACAAAAAGGGGAGAAGAATTTGTTTTTATTAGTTTTGTTCTGTTTTTAACCCCTTTGTTGATGATTGACAAAAAGGGGGAGAAGAATTTGAGTTTATATATGCATATTATGCATGTTTTAATGTTTTTATTAAGTTCAATTGGTATCAAAAGCATTATTTAAAGAACATGTTTATTTTTGGTATCAAGAACTTGTAAAAGAGATCATTATTTTTGTTTTGCATATATTAAGTTTAATTGGTATCTAGAGCATGTTTATTTGTTTTTAAAATTTTCATTGGTATCTAGAGCCTTTTATTGTTTTATGCATATCTATGCATATTTCGTGTTTCATATTCATTGCATATTTATGTTTATTTGTTTATGCATGAGTTAAGGGGGAGCTTCTTTGAAGCTTAACTTTAATCCATGCATATATAACTCCATGAGTTTTGTCATCATCAAAAGGGGGAGATTGTTGGCCCAAAGGCCTTCCACTCTAGTTTTGATGATGATTAACTCATGTAGCTATGTGTACTAATAATCTTGTGATTTTAGTTTCAGATTATTAATCAAGATATTAGTTGGTGATTAGCTTCAACAAGATGATTTGGAAGCTTTCACATGGTGATTCAAGAGCCCGAGCGACAAGATTATATATAGCACTCACTGGAGTCTAGCTCGGTGGATCACGAAGTTTTGGATCGAGTCGGCTTGAAGACGGTGCTCTACAAGAAGACATCGGTACCATAGTTTAGTTTTGTGTTTAGATCCAAATTGTAAAGATTAGAATAGTATGATATGCTCAAGTTCACAACACACACGTTTCATGTTTTGGTTTTCGGTTTTTGGTTTAACCGATCTTGGTTTGCATGAATAAATATTATATCAAAATAAGTTTACATGGTTTAATGTATATTAGATTTGTTCTATATACATGCATGCTTCAACTATTTAAACAAACTTAGCTTGATAGTCTATTTCATGTGTTTTATGTTTTGGTATTTCTAACAAAACATATTTTTGGAATTAAAGTCAAAAACATGGATATATATATGTTTCTTGTATATTGGATTTCTATCCATATACAACTTGCTTCAAAGTGTTTAAATATCATGTTTTTGTATTTGGATGAGTTTTGGACAAAACGTATTCTCTATTCAAAATCCAAGTTTTAGAAAATACGGTTTTTGATTTTTGGCAAAATTTCTATAACACAAAAATTGGTTCAAAATGTTTGATATTTGTGTTGAAATGTTTAACACAAGTTTATATTTCAATGTAAAATGATAAAACTATTTTTGTGTAATTTTAGAGATTTTATGGGAATTTTTAGGATTAAAAATAACCTGTCTTTCAGACCTGAACTGCTGCTGCCAGGTTAGGTCGGACGACCGGACGGTCGACCGAACCAAGTAGCCGGTCGACCGTAGCGGTGGATCGACGTGCACGGATACGTGCACGCTTGCTTACCCATAAGCCGGTCGACCGCACGGTCGACCGACTGAGAGCAGGTTGCTCTCGGGTTGCCCCCGGTCGACCGAGCGGTCGACCGGACAGAGAGCTGTTGCTCTCTGTATCTGGGCCCGGTCGACCGCCCGGTCGACCGGTAGCTGCCAGCGGTCAAATGTGACCGTTGGCCGGTCGACCGACCGGTCGACCAGTAGTTCATTTCTGGCAGAATTTGCTGCCAACGGCTATATTTTTCTGGGGGCTATAAATACCCCATTAATGGCCTGTTTTCTCCAAGATTTTAAGAGCTAATTTTTCCTGACTCTCTAGTGTTTTCACAACAATCAAAAGAAGTTTTTGGACTTTAAATTGAACAATCTATTTGGTGTTTTTGCTAGGGTTTGGAAAATCAAAGAAAAGGATTTTTGGGAAAAGAGTTTTGATTCAACTTTTATATCTTGATTTCAGTTTTTCCCAAGGATTTTCTTTGAGATTTTGATTTCCATTCCATTAGTTTTCTCCACACTTGAGCTACATCTACTATCTCATTCTATAGGATCCTTGTGTGGGAAAGAAATTATTTGTGGTTGTTTGTTAGACCACCAAGTTGTAAACCCTTCATTTGCTTGGCTTTGTGCCTTTCCCTCATTGTGTTGAGGAGGTTGTGCAAGTGGGTTGTATCCCTCAAGTTGTGAGGTGATCCTTGTGTTGCTTTGTGCTAATCCCTCAAGTTGTGAGGTGATTGTTTGTTGGCTTGGTGCTTTGCCTCAAGAAGGAGGTTTTGGTTGTAAAGAGAGGAGTTGAGTACTCCTTATAATTGTTATTGCCCCAAATCCTCGGTGGAGGTTCCCTTTGTGGGAGTCCTTTGTGGACAAGCTAGTGGAGTTGAAATCCTTCTGAGTGAAGGCGGGGATGTAGAGCTGGGTGCTCGAACCTCGAAACATATCTTGTTGTTTGCGCTTGATCCCTTGACTCTTACTCTATCTCTCTCTCTCTTTACTTTGTGCCTTGCATTATTTCACATTGTTCATTCATACTTATATGCCTGACTTGGTTGTGTGCATCACTTGTTGCTTGCATCTTGTGTAATTGCAATTAGTTTTTAAATTCCACATTTAGTTCACTAGATTAGCATTATCACCTATTCACCCCCCCTCTAGGTGATTTCACAACATTCGCGTTTTTTTCTGGATCTGAGTTTCATCCTCGTGCCTGGGCAATTACCAGACGCGAGTCTCTATTGAATGAGACGCGGGTCTCTTTTTTCAAAAGAGACACAACTCTTTTTAATGGGGATGGCAAAGTTGTAATAATCAAAACACTCCATATATATATACCTTTTTCTCTCTCTCTCATTTATTTCCTTTCTTCCTTCTCCATTTCCAGCCAAAAGAGAACGCCAACAGCAGCCCAAAAATGTTGCCTCCTTGGCCGGCCACCCTCCATTTCCACCACCATCTCCACTACCAACTCCTCCATCAATTTCTCTTCCATATCCTCCTCCATTCCAACAACAACAACCCTAATACCAACCACACCACCATCTTCTTCCTCCTTTTCCATCAAAACAACCTATTAACCTCCAAAGCTTCACCACCATTTCCACCACCACATACACCACCTTGGCCACCACCAACCACGCCATCTTCCTCCCCTCGGAGAGCTCTTTCCAACGAGCTATAGTTTCGTTCTCCGAAGCCTCATTCCAAAACTCTAATTTTTCCATTTTAACTACACTTGCACCCCACAATTTGCTTGGGCTTGTTGCTTTGGCCACCTTTCCAGCCAACTCCGGCCGTCGCCGACGACCGCTGGCCATGGCCGACCATCCGTCCTTCCCTTCTTCTTTCTTTTCTTCCCTTCTTTCTTTCTTTCCTTTCTTTTTTCTTTCCTTAACTTTTTCTTTCATTCTCTATTTTCCCCTCATCCTTGTGTCTCCCCCTTTTCTCCCAAAACCTGCGTCCTCTCACCCCTCACCCTTGCGTCTCACATCCCCCTGTCACTTTCTTTCTCTTGTTAATTGCTAGACGCGGAGTTCACCCCGCGTCCAAGCAATTCCTTAACGCGATCTTCGCGTTCTTGATATTTGTTTAACGTGATCCTCGCATTCTTGTGTTAACGTGACGCGGAGCTCATGCTCGCGTCTGCGTTCTTCTCATGTTCTGACTTAAATGCGAGTCTCGAACCCCTCTTTTGTGACATATACGCGATGCGACTCCCGCGTCTTCATTCTCCCTCCTCCTTTTTATTGGGACGCGTTTACGCGTTGGTTTCCTGGATTCCAGAGATCGGAGATTTCAAAGTATTTTTTCGTATTTAGGCAAGTATTCTCGCTTTCCTCTTGACTTTCCCGTTTCATCAGGTCGACTTGTATTATTCACGATTTGTGCTGTTTGAAACTAACATTTTCTGTAGGTACCCTTGCCTTCGGGCCTAACCTCTAGGTACAACCTTTGAGGTTTAAAGTCCTCTGGACTTTCTCTATGCTACGCTTGGTAGGCGGACCTAGCGTCAACACTTAATGATTACTCTGTTCGAGTGTAGTTACCCCATGAGCATAGCTTCCCCATGAGCGGTAGTATAGCGTTCATACGCTTGCTGCAACACGTGTGTCTAGCTACGTTGCGAGCGGTAACCACGCTGAGCGTGATAGCATTTAGTGTTGTACATTAGCTTCGCTCCAGCTTGCTCAGCTCTGCTTGATTGTGCTCAATTATTCCTCTATCACTTGTCAAGTACATACTTGATATGTTAACACTTGTCATGTTATTACTTGACCCCTATCATCTACATGCTAATACCTGACACCTGTCTGTATCACTTGACAACTGATGTGACATCACTTAACACCCGACATACTACTACTTGACACCTGTTCCCTGTTATGACATGACTTATCACTTGTCACCTGCCTGATCACTTGTCATTGTCATGATAAAACCTGATACCTGTTATGATTAACTCTCTACTCATGATTATTACATTACGAGAATGTAATACCTGATCTCTTGTTATGAACTCCCGTTATGCTTGTTATGTACTCCTGTTATGACCAGTTATGATCCTACTCATTTCCGTAATCTGATAATTATGTTTAATAAGTTATAGAAAGGATAACTTACACGGGGAATGGGAGGAAGTGATGGATGCCTGTATGGTGCCTTGCTTATAGTAGTGGAATACTAAACCGACGATTCGTGTTAGGGGGGATTTCAGGCCCCCAGAAGATGCGTGTTAGGGGGATTTCAGGCCCCCAATGGCTGTGTCCCGGGCGGACGGGAACTACTATAAGTATATGCTATCAGTTCTTCATCAGCTTCCAATAACCAACCTCGACTTACTTATATATGGATATATGTGTGTTGAGATGTACACCAGGACACATACCTAGATATATGGGTCAGACGAGTAATAATAATAAGATGCCAAGATAATAACGTGTTATGTTGCTCTACAAACTTAGTTATACCACTTATCTCGTTACAATTGCTTTCATCAGGTTTTACATCGGATTTTTGGTTTGTGAGCATTACTATATTATACCTGCTTACATCCTATTTTATCACTTGTGTTCTATTCCTCCAGTCTTCTCCTCTTATCATCTTATATCATGCATGTTCCATGCTTCATATCAATTACTGTATATCTTCTTGCTCCTACATGCTTGTGCTCATGACACGATTTTCAATGCTTGTTTATGATTCAGATTTATCGATACACATGTGCTTATCTCAGCACGCCATCTGGCTTTCACATCACCACTCGTCGGGGAGTTCTGACTCCTCTCAATCCTCATGTCCAGGTTTTGGAGCTTGGAGCTTGTGGATTCTCCCAGTTGCTGATCAGAGTGGCGCAGTTGAAGCGTGGATCCCTAGAAGATTGTCCAGAGACCCATCCTTTCAAACCCCCCTGCTCAGCTTTAGAGTTTTCATGTTATGACTCTGAGCCTCTTTTTATACTGTTCATACTTGTACATCTCCTTGTATTCTCGCATTCGCGCCATATTGGTGATGTAATATTATTGTAATATTTGTCACCTCTGGTGATAACTTTGTAATTGTACTCATATGTTGGAATGTATAATGCACCACGTCTTCCGTACTCTGATTCTTGCCTGTACTGATGCTTAGCGTATATACAGTAATTGATATGAAGCATGGAACATGCATGATATAAGATGATAAGAGGAGAAGATTGGAGAAATAGAACACAAGTGGTAAAATAGGATGTAAGCAGGTATAATATAGTAATGCTCACAAACCTGGACATGAGGAATAGAAATACCCTCACGTATATACGCTAAGCATCAGTACAGGCAAGAATCAGAGTACGGAAGCAAGTGGTGCATTATACATTCCAACACATGAGTACAATTACAAAGTTATCACCAGAGGTGATAAATATTACAAGAATATTACATCACTGATAGGCGCAAATGCGAGAATACAAAGAGATGTACATGTATGAACAGTATAATGGCACTCACGAGTGTACAAAAGGAAAACTCGAGAGGCACACAGGGGTCCTGAAAGGATAGAGCTTCAGATGGTCTGCTGGAGATCCAAGCTACCGCTGCACCTCTTAGGTCAGCAACCAAGAAAATCCCCTAGCTCCAAGCTCCAGGACCTGGACATGAGGATCTAGAGGAGTCAGAACTCCCCAGGCGGGTGGTGAGGCGAAAGCCAAGTGGCGAGCATAGCTAAGCACATGTGTATCGATAAATCCAAGTCATAAATAGGCATTGAAAACCGTGTCGTGAGTACCAGCATACAGGAACAAGAGGGATATAGCAGGTGACTTCCAGTAGAGAATACACTTGGTATAATAAGATAAGAGCAGGTAAAGAGATGAGAAGTAGAGTAGATAGGACAACACCAGATATCTCCTAAACTAACATAAAACCGATAAAACCGAATAAAAACCGATTACGAGTAAAACCGAATACAAATGGTCTATATTAACTTTCTACTTTAATTAGGCTATCTAAGTTGTAGGTTTTAGTATGCGTCCCATTTCACATACTTCTACTTACAACTTATAGAGCAAGTTATTTGGAAACTGATGAAGTTTTGATGAACCATGTTTAGAATGGGCCCCGTACATGCCCGGGACAACGGTCCAGGAGTATCCGGTGATGAGCCGGAACGTACCGCTAGGTACCGGGACTTATGTACGCCCGAACAGGAATAGAGTATCGCAGATCCCATAGAAATAGGTCTAGGGCGTGTGCATACTCGGCAGGAATAATCAGGAGTAGGGTGCCAGCACACCCCCACGGAATCCCTGGTGGCCGCCAGGTGATCCCTCAGGTATGTGGCCACGCGTGACTCGATAAGACCACCATAAACATGACTATTCAGGACTCATCAGTTTCCCCCGAACCGGGTGCAAGTTGTCTTATTGTAATTATCATGTCATTATCAATTTACGGGAAGAGCAGGAGCAGGACATGATCAGGAATTCAGGAGTACAGGTCACGGTATATAATACAGGATAACAAGTCACTGTATATAATACAGGATAACAAGGCAGGATTCCCGTAAATGTGATAATCACAAGTCATTAATATAACAGGAGTACTTAACAGGCATAACAGGAGTCATAACAAGCATAACGGGAGTTCATAACAAGAGATCATGTACTACATTCCGTAATGTGATAATCAAGAGTAAAGAGTTATTCGTAACAGGTATCAGGTTTTATCACGCCAATGACAAGTGTTCATGTAGATGACAGGTGACATAACACGAGTCAGTGTCAAGTAGTAGCATGTCGGGTGTCAGGTGATAACATATCAAGTGTTAAATGATACAGACAGGTATATGTCAAGAGTTTACATAACAAGCTTGTATATGACAAGTGTTAGAGTAATAGTTGAGCATAATCAAGTGGAGCTAAGCGAGCTGGAAGTACAGACAGCAAGCAGTATTTAACACTGGAGCGTCTGGCAAGGTTACCGGGACAACTCGGTTTAAAGTGCGAGTAAGAAATCCAGCAGCATCCCGCCTAGACGAATCTAGTGGTAAAGTGCTGAGCGCTGATCATGATAACCAGGCGGAGCTGAAGAACCTGACGGTCCCAATCACTTCCCTTTCGAGATAGTGAGAGACCGAAGGCTGAAGGCTGAGGGACCAAGAACGCTCGGGGTTTAAGCGCACTCTCGGTGGCTACCAGCCATCCCAGGAGTGGGCAGAAACCCAGAGTTCAACGACCACGAAGGGTCGACCACGCATAGTATAAAGCAGTAAAATACATATAAACATGGAATAAAATACATGTCGACCCGACAAAGCGGGAAAACCCAAATGGAGGCGAGGACACTCGCCTAAATCTCTGGAAAGGCCGAAAACCCAGAAATCTCGGGAACTCGTGCACGCGCCATATAATAAAATATATATATACATATTTTTAGAGAGAGAAAGTGAAGAGGAGAGAGAAAGAATTAGAAAGAGAAAGAGAAAGCTTAGAGAGAGAAGTATATGGAAAGAGAGAGTGCACACGCGAGTTTTTGAAAGTGAGATGCGGGGGTCGCAGACGCGGGAATCGCGTCGCGAAGATGCCACAAACGCGGGGTTCGACACCCGCGTTCAAGTCAGGACACGAGAAGAACGCGGACGCGGACGTGGGTTCCGCGTCGCGTTAGCACGAGGAGAACACAGACGCGGGCATTAGCTCCGCGTCGTGTAGATACGAAAGGGATACAGACGCGGGCATGGATTCCGTGTTGCGTCGATACAAGAACGTGAAGGCCGCGTTAAGGAGTTGCCTGGACGCGGTGGTGAGATCCGCGTCAACAGAGAGAAAGAGAGAGACAGGGAAAGATGATTTCGTTGGTGGTGGTGTTATTTGGTGAAGGATATGGATTTTGATGGAGTAATGAAAAAGGAGGTGATGATGAAGGTGATGGTGAAAGTGATGGTGGAAGTGAAGATGGTGGTGGAAAATAGTAGAAGTGATGGTGATGAAAAAGGTTAAGAAAAGATGGTGGTGGTGACGTTAGTGTTGTCGTTTGCAATTGTCACCGGAATGATTACCAGAATAATCGTGAACGATTACCGGAATAATCATCGGAGATATTACCGAAGAAGAAGAGCTCAGCCCCAATCCAAGGAGGGTGGCCGGCCTTAGAGAAGATGATGGGGTGGTGGTTTTGTGGAGAGGTTTGTTGTGGTGGTAGTTTTGGAGAGGTAAAGGAGAAGGTGGAGGCTTTGGTGGAGTTTTGGAGTTTGTGGTGGTTTAAATGGAGAAGGAGGAGGAAGAAGATGAAGGTAGGGAGTTAGAGAAGTTGTAGTGGTTGTGGTGGAGATGAAGGAGGAGTTGGTGGTTAGAGTTTTGGTGAAGAGAAAAATGAAGTGGAATGAAGAAGGAAAAGTTTATATAGGAATTGGAATTGTGAAGGTGATGTAAAAATGTTTAGGGAGGGTTTTTTTTGTAAAATGGAGAGGTGAGGTGGCTCTCTTGGCCGGCCATGGTGATGGGAGAGGTGTTTGAGTGTTTTGGGATATTTTGGAGAAGATATTTTTGGTGGAGGAGATATTTTTGGTAGAAAGTTGTAGAAAGTAATGGAAGAATGGAGAATTTGGTGGAAGGAAAAGGAAGGAAAGAAAAAGGAAAAAGGAAAAGAAATTAAAAAAGGAAGATATTCTCTTGGAAGAAAAAGGAAAAATAATTAGAGTGGTGGATTCCCGGGATTCAGTTGCGGATGCGGAAAACTTTTGAAAAATACCGGAATCGTCCAAAAATCAAGTATCTCAGAACGACCCGCAAAAATTCTCAAAAATCAAGAATATTATTCTAAGAATCATGGTGAAATTCGTTTTAAGAAATTTTTTATAGTTTTTAAATTAAAAATCCTGGAATCGGCCGCCAATATCGGTCGATACCAAATCTGGCAGAAATCTGATAAATTCTGAAAATTCCCAAAAAAATGAATTAAGATAGTAAATATTATTCTAAGTAAATTTGTGAAAGCGGTTTCTCAAAATTTGACTCTATTTGCAAATTAAAAATCCAGGAATCGGTCAGCGGCACTGGTCGACACCGGTTTTGAAGATTTTCATTTTAATTCAGAAAAATTCCAGAAAAGCACAGAAAATCTAAAATATTGAAAAATGATGTTTAAAATTGAAATCAATCAAATCTAAATACTAGAAAGACCAAATCGAGCAATTCACTAGGATAGGGTTCTTAGTTCAGACTAGGGCTGACTCTGAGTCCGTGAATCCGGATCCAAGACAAAACGATCATATAAATAATTCATATACAAAACAAATACAGGAAGTAAATAAAAAAATACGATCAAAAAATCTGAATACGCAACTAAGTACGTATTCCGGGAGCGGGGTGTCACATTCCATCCACCTTACAAAAAAATTGCGTCCTCGCAATTTCGATAAGGGGTAAAATGAATACAAAGGGGACATGGACGGGAATTATACCAATTAAGATATGAAGCACTATAGGTAGGGTTCACAAGTCGACTAAACAGTAATCAGAATTTAGATCTCTTCTGCACCTCTGGCTGTATAAGTTTTTGAACGGTACCAAATAATACTGATCTGATGTCGTTGCTTTGCAATAGAATTCCTGTTGTACTGCATACTTGATAGCCCTCCGAGAATAAGCCAGAATACTGAAGATAAAGGAAACCCTGATAGTCCTGAGCATAATAAAGAAGACCGATAATTGAGAATTCCGAATACCAGGCATCAATCACTCTGAAAGATATAGCCGAGAATGTAGAATATCCGTAGAGAATTCCGACTATTGACTTCTGAAAGATAATCCGATTAGGATCAATCCTGAGAATACCCGAGTACCATAGAGTCAGCCGAAGTGATCATGTAATAGCTTTATTCAGAACAAGCCACTACCTCTCTAGTATATCCATATCTTAAGTTGGTATAAAGGCTTCGAAAAACCAAAACAGGGGAAAGATGGAAGGAATTAGGAATCAAAGGAAGAATGATCAAGAAAGAATAGATAACTCTGCACTTATAGTTGGAGTGTATAACCAGGACTCATGCATTCCAGTTGCAAATTTCTTTACCATTAATTTGCCGTCTGATTGTACTGAGGATGTAGAACCTAGGCTCTGATACCATCCTGTAACGCCCCGATCCTGCGGGTACGGAGACGTTACTGCAACGTATATACGTAGGTCAGAAATACCCTCACGTATATACGCTAAGCATCAGTACAGGCAAGAATCAGAGTACGGAAGCAAGTGGTGCATTATACATTCCAACACATGAGTACAATTACAAAGTTATCACCAGAGGTGATAAATATTACAAGAATATTACATCACTGATATGCGCAAATGCGAGAATACAAAGAGATGTACATGTATGAACAGTATAATGGCACTCACGAGTGTACAAAAAGAAAACTCGAGAGGCACACAGGGGTCCTGAAAGGATAGAGCTTCAGATGGTCTGCTGGAGATCCAAGCTACCGCTGCACCTCTTAGGTCAGCAACCAAGAAAATCCCCTAGCTCCAAGCTCCAGGACCTGGACATGAGGATCCAGAGGAGTCAGAACTCCCCAGGCGAGTGGTGAGGCGAAAGCCAAGTGGCGAGCATAGCTAAGCACATGTGTATCGATAAATCCAAGTCATAAATAGGCATTGAAAACCGTGCCGTGAGTACCAGCATACAGGAACAAGAGGGATATAGTAGGTGACTTCCAGTAGAGAATACACTTGGTATAATAAGATAAGAGCAGGTAAAGAGATGAGAAGTAGAGTAGATAGGACAACACCAGATATCTCCTAAACTAACATAAAACCGATAAAACCGAATAAAAACCGATTACGAGTAAAACCGAATACAAATGGTCTATATTAACTTTCTACTTAAATTAGGCTATCTAAGTTGTAGGTTTTAGTATGCGTCCCATTTCACATACTTCTACTTACAACTTATAGAGTAAGTTATTTGGAAACTGATGAAGTTTTGATGAACCATGTTTAGAATGGGCCCCGTACATGCCCGGGACAACGGTCCAGGAGTATCCGGTGATGAGCCGGAACGTACCGCTAGGTACCGGGACTTATGTACGCCCGAACAGGAATAGAGTATCGCAGATCCCATAGAAATAGGTCTAGGGCGTGTGAATACTCGGCAGGAATAATCAGGAGTAGGGTGCCAGCACACCCCCCGGAATCCCTGGTGGCCGCCAGGTGATCCCTCAAGTATGTGGCCACGCGTGACTCGATAAGACCACCATAAACATGACTATTCAGGACTCATCAGTTTCCCCCGAACCAGGTGCAAGTTGTCTTATTGTAATTATCATGTCATTATCAATTTACGGGAAGAGCAGGAGCAGGACATGATCAGGAATTCAGGAGTACAGGTCACTGCATATAATACAGGATAACAGGTCACTGTATATAATACAAAATAACAGGTCACTGTATATAATACAGGATAACAAGGCAGGATTCCCGTAAATGTGATAATCACAAGTCATTAATATAACAGGAGTACTTAACAGGCATAACAGGAGTCATAACAAGCATAACGAGAGTTCATAACAAGAGATCATGTACTACATTCCCGTAATGTGATAATCAAGAGTAAAGAGTTATTCGTAACAGCTATCAGGTTTTATCACGCCAATGACAAGTGTTCATGTAGATGACAGGTAACATAACACGAGTCAGTGTCAAGTAGTAGCATGTCAGGTGATAACATATCAAGTGTTAAATGATACAGACAGGTATATGTCAAGAGTTTACATAACAAGCTTGTATATGACAAGTGTTAGAGTAATAGTTGAGCATAATCAAGCGGAGCTAAGCGAGCTGGAAGTACAGACAGCAAACAGTATTTAACACTGGAGCGTCTGGCAAGGTTACCGGGACAACTCGGCTTAAAGTGCGAGTAAGAAATCCGGCAACATCCCACCTAGACGAATCTAGTGGTAAAGTGCTGAGCGCTGATCATGATAACCAGACGGAGCTGAAGAACCTGACGGTCCCAATCACTTCCCTTTCGAGATAGTGAGAGACCGGAGGCTGAAGGCTGAGGGACCAAGAACGCTCGGGGTTTAAGCGCACTCTCGGTGGCTACCAGCCATCCCAGGAGTGGGCAGAAACCCAGAGTTCAACGACCACGAAGGGTCGGCCACGCATAGTATAAAGCAGTAAAATATATATAAACATGGAATAAAATACATGTCGACCCGACGAAGCGGGGAAACCCAAATGGAGGCGAGGACACTCGCCTAAATCTCCGGAAAGGCCGAAAACCCAGAAATCTCGGGAACTCGTGCACGCGCCATATAATAAAATATATATACATATTTTTAGAGAGAGAAAGTGAAGAGGAGAGAGAAAGAATTAGAAAGAGAAAGAGAAAGCTTAGAGAGAGAAGTATATGGAAAGAGAGGTGCACAGGGAGATGCGGGTTTTTGAAAGTGAGACGCGGGGGTCGCAGACGCGGGGGTCGCGTCGCGAAGATGCCACAAACGCGGGGTTCGACACCCGCGTTCAAGTCAGGACACGAGAAGAACGCAGACGCGGACGTGGGTTCCGCGTCGCGTTAGCACGAGGAGAACACAGACGCGGGCATTAGCTCCGCGTCGTGTAGATACGAAAGGGATACAGACGCGGGCATGGATTCCGCGTTGCGTCGATACAAGAACGCGAAGGCCGCGTTAAGGAGTTGCCTGGACGCGGTGGTGAGATCCGCGTCAACAGAGAGAAAGAGAGAGACAGGGAAAGATGATTTCGTTGGTGGTGGTGTTATTTGGTGAAGGATATGGATTTTGATGGAGTAATGAAAAAGGAGGTGATGATGAAGGTGATGGTGAAAGTGATGGTGGAAGTGAAGATGGTGGTGGAAAATAGTAGAAGTGATGGTGATGAAAAAGGTTAAGAAAAGATGGTGGTGGTGACGTTAGTGTTGTCGTTTGCAATTGTCACCGGAATGATTACCAGAATAATCGTGAACGATTACCGGAATAATCATCGGAGATATTGCCAACGAAGAAGAGCTCGGCCCCAACTCAAGGAGGGTGGCCGGCCTTAGAGAAGATGATGGGGTGGTGGTTTTGTGGAGAGGTTTGTTGTGGTGGTAGTTTTGGAGAAGGTAAAGGAGAAGGTGGAGGCTTTGGTGGAGTTTTGGAGTTTGTGGTGGTTTAAATGGAGAAGGAGGAGGAAGAAGATGAAGGTAGGGAGTTGGAGAAGTTGTAGTGGTTGTGGTTGTGGTGGAGATGAAGGAGGAGTTGGTGGTTAGAGTTTTGGTGAAGAGAAAAATGAAGTGGAATGAAGAAGGAAAAGTTTATATAGGAATTGGAATTGTGAAGGTGATGTAAAAATGTTTAGGGATGGGGTTTTTTGTAAAATGGAGAGGTGAGGTGGCTCTCTTGGCCGGCCATGGTGATGGGAGAGGTGTTTGAGTGTTTTGGGATATTTTGGAGAAGATATTTTTGGTGGAGGAGATATTTTTGATAGAAAGTTGTAGAAAGTAATGGAAGAATGGAGAATTTGGTGGAAGGAAAAGGAAGGAAAGAAAAAGGAAAAAAGGAAAAGAAATTAAAAAAGGAAGATATTCTCTTGGAAGAAAAAGGAAAAATAATTAGAGTGGTGGATTCCCGGGATTCAGTTGCGGATGCGGAAAACTTTCGAAAAAATACCGGAATCGTCCAAAAATCAAGTATCTCAGAACGACCCGCAAAAATTCTCAAAAATCAAGAATATTATTCTAAGAATCATGGTGAAATTAGTTTCAAGAAATTCTTTATAATTTTTAAATTAAAAATCCTGAAATCGGCCGCCAATATCGGTCGATATCAAATCTGGCAGAAATCTGATAAATTCTGAAAATTCCCAAAAAATGAATTAAAATAGTAAATATTATTCTAAGTAAATTTGTGAAAGCGGTTTCTCCAAATTTGACTCCATTTGCAAATTAAAAATCTAGGAATCGGTCAGCGGCACTGGTCGACACCGGTTTTGAAGATTTTCATTTAATTCAGGAAAATTCTAGAAAATCACAGAAAATCTAAAATATTGAAAAATGATGTTTAAAACTGAAATCAATCAAATCTAAATACTAGAAAGACCAAATCGAGCAATTCACTAGGATCGGGTTCTTGGTTCAGACTAGGGCTGACTCTGAGTCCGTGAATCCGAATCCAAGACAAAACGATCATATAAATAATTCATAATACAAAACAAATACAGGAAGTAAATCAAAAATATGATCAAAAAATCTAAATACGCAACTAAGTACGTATTCCGGGAGCGGGGTGTTACAAAAACTCTCCAAAAATGGTCAACCGCCCGGTCGACTGGGGCCATTTACAGAGAGCAGAAGCTCTTTGGCGGTCGACCATGCGGTCGACCGGCCCTTGGCTGTGCACATTTGTGCACATCGGTCGACCGCCTGGTCGACCGACCTCTGGCTCGGTTGACCGCCAGACAGCCTGGTCAGCAAATGTAAAGGGATTAAAACTTGGTCCTTTTACTTTCAATAAAATCCCATAAATTCTCATAAATTCTGCAAAAATAAGTTCATTGATATACTTTGATATACAAACATGTTTGATTAAAAATCAAAACATATTACAAACATTTTGAACTATTTTTGTAATATAGAAGTTTTACCTTAAACAAAAACCTGTATTTTTCAAAATCGCTTTTTTCAAAACTTCTCCAAATAAAAAAATAAGATATTTTAAACACTTTTGAAGCTTAGTGTGTATGGATATGATCCACTACACATATATGATGACATATTTATGTTTTTGACAATAAGCTCTAAAATAAGTTTGATAAAACACATGTATATTTTGAAGCTTAAAAAATCAAACCGGTATTTCTAAAACAAAAACTCTCTTATAAAATTTGTGTGTGTGTGTATATGAGCTTGATCAATCCACCAACTAATCTATCCTTTAAATTTTATCTAAAAGCAAATATTAACACTTACAAACATGACACAAGTCTTCTTGAAAATCTTCTCTTGAAAATCTTCTTCTCCTTCTTGACTTGGTCCAAAGCTTGATCCATGAGCTAGACTCCTCTTGAGTACTTGATGCGATCTTGATGCGCAAGCTCTTGAATTAATACGTGCTGGCTCCAAAACTTGACTTTGAATCCTTTATTGAAGCTAAACACCAACTAAGATCTTGATCAAATATCTGAGACTAATTAAAACAATATCATTAGTACTATAACTACATGAGTTAATCATCATTAAAACTAGAGTGATAGGCCTCTGGGCCAACATGACACATATGATATGAAAACGTGTAATGCATGTGTATGATCTTGAAGTCCTGTCTCGAGCCCAGCATTACATTCAATTGGAAGAAGCCATGAAGAGTTCCGTCAAGCACTCTCTCAAACCCAACAATGACAGAGAGAAGATAAACTTGTAGCGCGAGATTCTGACCCATGCCAGCAACTAGAACTAGGGGCAACCCGCCTTCAAGAAGCAGGCATTTTTGATTCTCTCTCTAGATCCACTCTGAGCCTCTTCACCCCGTTGAGGCTCCCAATCAATGAGGTCTTCAATGCCATCAAGGACCAGCCATGGGTAAGGCGCCCGAAGTCGGTCGAACACAACCCTATACTCCTCTGAGCGGAATAGTATTGTTCCTTCCACGAAAGTAAAGGACACAAGACCGTCCACTGTAGAATTCTCTGTTGGTACCTGAAAGAACTTGTCCATCAAGGCTTTCTCAAAAAGTACATTCTTGCACCCAGGGCAGCTGCTAGTACATGACAACCAAATGCTCGCTTCTACCCAACTGCAACATGCAATCACTCAGTACAAAGTGATTAAGTGACCCGATTCCTCCAACAAGGACATGAGAGTACCTCCCCCAAATCACCCCTTATATTTCAATTTAATTTCATGTATTTTAAACATCAAATAAAAATATATTTTTTCTCTTAACTGTTTCAGCTCACTCTGTTGCTGGGATTACCCCTCTCAGAGTCTCGCCAAATTCGCCGCTCCACTGATGGGTCTAAATCCCACTTGAAGATGACTGTAAACCCGTCTCCGCTGATGGGTCTCACTCCCACTTAGAGTCCAATGCTTGAACGCTCCGCTGATGGGTCTCACCCCCACTCGGAGGCCGCAATGCAAGCCCCAGCCTATGGCTCCCCTCTCGATTAGCCTACAGGCAGTCGAAATCCTCTGTTGTGAGAATGTCTCCCGCTTGAAGTCCCTACCCCACTGATGGGAGTGCCCCCCATCAGTTCTTAATACTTGTACGTACCAAAGTAGAAGTGACCCCCACTCAGAGGCGGCAACGCAAGCACCAGCTCACGGGTTCCCTCTCATTAGCCTACGAGTAGTCAAAATCCTCCGTTGTGGCAGTGTCCCCCGCTCAGAGTCCCTGCCCTGCTGATGGGAGTGTCCCCCATCATTCCCTGACACTTGTACGTCCCGAAGTGGGAGTGTCCCCCACTCGGAGCCGGCAAAGCAAGCACCAGTCTACGAGCTCCCTTTCGATTAGCCTACAAGCAGTCGAAACCCTCCGTTGTAGGAGTGTTCCTCGCTCGGAGTCCCTACTCTGCTGAAGAGATTTTCCTCTCTCAGAACCCTACCAAGTTTGAAGGTACCATGATGGAATTGCCCTCGCTCAAAAACCACAAACTCACCAACATTCCCTACCCAATCATGTCGGAGACAAAAAATCAGTGTCCCGGAGAAGCACATTCCAAAAAACCAATGGTAAATGTAAACCAGGTAATGCCCAAACACAAACCGCCTTTATTCCGATGACATAGTTTTCGCATTTGCTTGCATGTATTGTTTATATTAGATTAATATAGATTATATATATTTAGCTTATAACTGCACAAGACATATGATATATATTTGAGGGTTTTCTTATTTAGATTATTCCCTCGACGTACCAGTTTCGTGCGATTAGAATCTAGGTATACATAATTTTATTAATTCACTCTGTTATACTTATCTTGACTTTCATTACATCTTTTATGCTATATCTAATGAGTATTACAGATCTGAATCCAGATCACCGATCCACTCCCGATGCTTGTAAGTCTCGAAGTGGGAGTGTCCCCCACTCGAAAATGGTAACACAAGCACCAACCTACAGGCTCTCTCTCGATTAGCCTACAGGCAGTTGAAACCCTCTATTATGGGAGTATCTCTCACTTAGAGTCCTAACTTTGTTGCTGAGATTGTTTCTACTTAGAGCCCTACCAAGTTCACCACGCTAATGGGGATACCCCCACTTGGAGGCGACCGTGATCCAACTCCGCTGCTGAAATTTCCCCCACTAAGGGGCTAAAAGTTTGCAGGTACCGATGATGGGATCTCCCCCACTCATAAACAACAATACAAACTCTCTGAACCACCATATTGCCAACTAACCATACCAGAGGTAGAGGTCGGCACTCCGAAGAGGCACGATCATACCAATTTCAAAAGTCAATGGTAAAAATGAGCCAGGCAAGAACTAAGCATTAAACATTTTCATTCCAAAACATTTCCATTTCAAATGCCATTTCATTATATATATTTGATTACATCTAACAAGAGTAATACAACAAATTTCATTACATCTCTGTGTTTACAATTTTTTGAAAAAGAAACACAGCAGATCCCTGCTATCATTAACAAGCTCCGGATGCTGAATCAATAAAGACTTGATCATCGAAGAATGCCTCCCGGATAGTCGTCCATCTTCACCCACGCCATGGCTCCTAAACAAGCAATCCTATGCATCCACCTCCGCGTCTCTCCAAGGAAGTAAAATGAGAACTCCCAGGAAACCCTGGGAGAGAGAGGAAGTAGCCTCCGTAGGCAAAAACCTGCAAGACACACAAGAAGGTAATGGTATCACATCCCCTTCGAGGTGTTCTGAGAAAGAGTTTCGGGCTCAACCGTGAGAAGCAATTCACCAGCACACCCAGCCGATGAGATTCCTCTCCTTCTTCCTCGTATACACCATCAGGAAAGAGGTTAATGGCCTCAAGGTCGAAGCTTGTTCGCCCAAGATCAGTCAACCCGAAAATCAGATCACCCGACCCAGTTGAAGCAAGAATCCTACTTATATCATCCTTGATGGTGGCACCCTGTCACGACGACTAATCTGTTGTAATAGCCCCTTCACGATGATTAATGCAATGCACCTTCCAGACCCCTAGAAGAGAGTCCGATCACCATTTCCTCAGCTTCCTCCCTCTCATTCTCCTTCCTCCATTTGATGAAAATAAGAGAAGACGATATGGCGGCACAGCAAGGAAAGAAATTGGGGTTTCAAAGTAAGGATTTTTTTGAAGAAAAAAGAAGATGACTTCCTCTCACAGATCTTCCCCTATTTATAGATGGACAGGAAGCCAAGCCTCCTCTAATTTAAATTTCTAACCCCTGAGGTCGACCCACGTCACGAGATTTTCAATTAACAGTAAAGGCAGAAGATCAACTGTCGCCACCAATCATAATAACGCCAGGATTCGAAGAGACACAGACACAATCTTTTGAGAGATCTATCCACTCGATGTGACAACTGACAGCCAGCTGTGTAACCATTAATTAATTCCAGAAGATCCGAAGAGATTCACCGCACAAACATCATGATGAGTTTTAAAAACATCCACAATCCGAATACCTTCACTTCCCTGACTTCTCTTTTGCAGACTGCGATAAGTGGGGAAGCGGAGGGCAACTGTAGTGATCAAATTTGACTCACATCAAGATGATGACACGTAGCAAAGCTACCAAGAACTTCCATTAGAAATCCACAACTTCCAGAGTCTAACCCGGAGCCTCCGCCACATCCAACCTTCTGGAGGTCTCATTCCTCTTTCCCGAAGATAATTCCATCCCTGAGCTACCCTCAGCCCTTAAGACGTCCTTAGTCTGGAGCCGCGCTCCACAACTCCAAGGTCTTCATCTTCCCGAAGTCTTTTCCATTCCAATAGTCTCCAACCCCAAGTCAGAAGCTCTAAATGATAGTCCGCCGAGATCTCCACCTATCGTTACGCAACTTCATCCTCCCCATGTGCATAACATGTAACGCCCTTTTCAGCACGGGCAGTTATGGGCAGTGGTGAATTTTCCTGCCTGCAATTCCAACCAACTACTACCAGCAATCACAGCCGTTATAACAAATCCAATACATGCAGATCATGCAGTTACAGCAGCTTGTCAATTCCGCCTCCACGCCGGCATCCATGTCATGTATATATGATCCATCTTCTCCAAGGAGAGATGGATCGCTTCCCTAACTCTGAGAGCATACACTCATACACCATTATACTGGAGGTTTCCCTGTTTCTTTCCTCCATCATACTAGCAATTCCCTGTGCTAGTCCACCTTCCCCCACACCGACAGTTTTCCTCTGCCGGTCCTTCCTACCATTCCACCTACTGATTTTCACGCTTGATGATCTTAGACTGGCATCACACCGGTGCTCCTAACCTGAAAGGTATTCTTTCCTGTGTGTGTTATGACAAGTATCACCTGAGGAACGCCTTCAATCATTTGTTGTGGATTTGATCCACAATAAGCCGGTTTTTATCCACCACAGAAGGAAAGAAAGGGAAATCTTTGTTTGGTTTGTTGTATTCATTAATGTGTGTAGCCCAACTAAAATTATCATTTTCACTCAAGATTTTGTGAAATAATTGTGCACTCACAGTATGGTGAATTCCAAGTCCAAATTTTCTCAAATCGGTCACACATGATTACAACATGAGTTCAATACACAGGATTGGAGTTCAAAGGAGTTGGGCATCTCGACTACAAGAAACAAAATAGCAAGACAAATTGTGTGAATTGGATTTGCAACTACATGACTCACAGATTCCATGAATTCTATGTTACAAAAGAACAAAGAAAACATTCCTGAATTCTACAGACACCTGAATTTCCAAATTCATGTCATCAAACAGATGCCTATGTAAAATAATTACTAACAACCTTTTGTTACTTTGTTAAATGAGGCAGGTCAAATGGCAAGGTCAACTACAATTATTAACAAATGTTTTGAGTAATCAATTATTAGTTATTAATTGTTGTTTGTATTCATTCTACAACAATAATTTTCATTAAAGGCCAAGAGAAAAATAGCATTAAAATCTATGGATTCTAGAAGCTATCCTAGTTTCAGCACACACCCAAATAAGCTTCAAATTCAACAGCTGCTATGTTGAGAAATCTTTTTGATGCACCTGACAGTATTGTGCCAAAAGCATGCAAAATGCAACAAAAAAATATGGCATTAACTGTTTTTAAACATGAGAAATTGAAGAGTCTCAACACTTCAATTTCATGCTCATGAGTAAACCACTCCATTGAAATTGACTTGGCCTGCTGACTTACAATGTAACATGCCCCTTAATAACCATAACTTTGACAATCTCAAATTGCAAAACTAAATAATTTTTCAAACTGGCTTAAATGATTAGGGTTAATCATACAAATTGTCTATGGCAACGCATTTTCTATTTCCTAAGAAGTTTTTATACTTGTCATTTGTTTTATATGTGAGAATTAGAAGTTGGATTTCGAAGTTCATTATTATCGTTCTTTGAGGATCTAACCTTTGGCAAGTTAAGACAATGAACAAAGACACAAATTCAGAGCGATGTTTTTGCGCTTCATGACAAGTTCAAACCTCACGAGATGATATGTTCTTTCGTATTTTGTAGAAAATCTTCTTCAATATCGCAACTAATTTATCGCACTTCATAAACAGCAGAATCACTCATAATAACTCTACATTAATTTTCTCTGTTCTACTTCTCCTTCTCCTTCCCTGTTCTACTTCTCCTTCTCCTTCCTCGTCTCCAACCTCCTTCCGATCTACATATCTACCCAACTGTCGAGACGGTCAAGGAGCGCCTGGAAAAGTTTTATGCGAAGAAGGGAATATCTCCCCCTTTTTCGCTGTTCAATGGGACGTCCAACAAAGTGATCAACTTTCACCTTGTGGCAGGCTGGGAGCAATGCTTGGATATCAAGGTAACAGACACTCAAATTTGCTCTTGGTTCATTTATTTTCTTTCTTTCTTTTTATTCAAGGTTTTTATCTGATAATTCAAAAGATGTCTTTTTGCATGGAACATGTTTATCCTGATGATTTTCAAGAAATTTATTGCAAGTTTACATGTTGCCTCCTCCTCTTCCTTTTTCCCAGTCTCCTAGTTGATATTTACATGGAAAGTTCAAGACCAGATTGTAAGGATTCTGTTCTTAGTCTATTTTAAGATTAGCTAACCTTTTTCAGCTCTTATGGATCCATGCTGTTTCTTATTTTCTTGTTTATGGTAAGGTTGTTTGATTATCCTTTTTCTCTTTAGTTTAAATAAAGAGAAGCAAAAATGTGGCTAAAAGCTAGACTTTTCTTTCTCTTCTTCTTGCCACTTGCACTTTGACAAAATCTTAATTAGTTTATCACAATCAGAAAAGCTAATTCAGCGAAGTTAGTTCTTATTTTTCTTATTACATATAAAACTAGCCTTATTAAGAAAGCTAAACTAGGGTTCAATTTATTTGTGTGTGTGTGTGTGTGTGTTTCACATCATATATGTGCTCTTATTATATGTTGCAGACTGGGGAAATATACCAAAGAACTGGCATAAGGATAGACAACCAACCTCGTACACTCCAGAGCGAAGCTACTACCTCTGGGAGCGCTCTGACGACCACTCTGACAACAGCTCTGCCGACACTGAGAGCGGTGACAACACCAGAATCACTAGAGAGAACAATGGAAATCCCCCCCAGTCACACATCCCTTGAGGTGGTAGTTTGCAATGATGCCTCAAGAACATCATGACTGCTGGGATACCAAGGCTTGGCCCAGGTGTGGCGAAACCTTGGTCGACTTCAACAACGAAAGATGCTTCTAAATGAGATGACAATAATAACACAATATGAGAACCTAGGGTTTTTTATCATGTGCCGATGCAAAGTATTTAGTGGATATTGTTCCCTTTGTTTTCCTGTGTTTCAACACCACATCCCAAGCATTTGCAATCCAATGTTTATGTTGGCATTTATTTAAACAGTGAGTGTATTCCAACATAACATCTATGAGAAGTAAATTGGCCATTACTGTGGTAGGGAAGAGAAATTTACATCCCTACATGCCTTATCAAACACATGAGAAAACAAACCTAACACTAAGCCAATTGAGCAGATGGCTATACAACTGTGGGTTGCTTTAATGATCATGAGCACAATCTACAAGCAATATTACAGAGCAAAAGAATTGCATGCTTTGCTTATACTAAGGCAAGTACTATATACACAACATAATGGAGAGCTTGAGGGAATGAGTCACCCAAATTTATACTCCACCAAAATGCCGTAGGCCTGCATCAGGTTCTAGTTACTGCAGTCTTGCATACAGGGCAAGCATTCTTCTGAAGCAGCCACTGCTTAATGCAATGCAGGTGATAACTGTGACCACACTCTAGCTTCCCCATTTCATCATTGACTTCATATTCTTCCTGTACAATAAATCAGAAGAGCAGCATTCAAGCTTCTATATTTGTGTTGTACATAACGGTGTGCCACCCCACCCACTTGAACTAGCTTAGGGGAGAGTTTAAACAACCTTTTAGCCAATGGCATGCATCAAGATTAATGTATGATGGATAGCTTTGCTTATTTTTGCTAGTGCATACAGTAAATGAGGCAAAGACCTAAGGATCATCACACACACACACCATATCTCAATAGTATGCATATGCATGGCTAAAAAGAAGATAAAATCCTCTACCCAAAGATCCAAAAATGAAGTGCTCCAATTGACATGGAAATGTAAACAGTAGAGTAAAATAAGCTCAAGAAAACCTACTTGGCAAATGCTGCACTTCTTTTCCATTTCCGTGGAAAAGAATAGCGGTGAAGCATCAAGAATCGAGTGTTTCATTTTCCTTAAACTTCGTGAGATCTCTTCTTCTCTCAAGCCAGTGTTGACATACCCAATTCTATCGCCAAGCTCAAGCAATTCCTGTCAAAATGGGAAAATATGAATCTCCAGTGTCACCAAGTGATGAAAGCCTTCAACAAGAAAAATTGACCAAAGAGTTACAAAATTTGTTGGGGGGAAAAAAAAAAATTCAAGCACCTCATATGACATCCTATCAACATCGAGGCGCCAATCCCTGTATCGGTCATATACATTCATTCTTCCTGACATCATTCTAGTTTGGAACATCATGATCTGCAGAGAAATCAAAATTGAGAGTGTCAAAACATTTAAGATGCCGGTTGTTAAGCAATCTTCGCAAATACAATATACATTAATTAGTATCACTTTACCACCTCCAAAGATGGGGTCTTTCACATGATAAACGCATTGCCTGTCACTATTTTCAACTTTCATGCTTCAACATTGAAGCTTCCTTTCCTTAACCAACTACTAAAACCATGTCACTAAATAAAAATTGCTAAAGCAAAGCTAGCAATCATAGACCATGCAAAACCAAGTCATTGTATAATTCGACAATCGAAATATATAGTTGAATCGAATGACTTTGGTTTCCACGTAATACTTCATCTGGGTAATCACAGAAAATGACACTCGATTCACTGCTTTAATGGAGAACATGTCAATATTTCGAGAAAACATTATTTGTTAGGCATGAAATTTCTAACGAGTGTCACCACTTATTAGTGGTTTCAACGCTAATCTTAGCTAACAGTATCAGTATTGGCAGGTGCATTGCCAAAGCCATTGGTCGGATGCATTGGCATGCAACATACCTCTGGTGAAAGTTGTCAGAATTAGATTTTCAATTTTGGTAATTGGTATCACCATTTGGAATTCATTCCACTTCCACTTGGAACTTTGGCTTTCTTCTTTTTCAGAGATGAATTTGATTCCTTAAATAGAAGTTATGAACTCCTTTCTTTGTCTGAATTCTACCCTAGACTGAGGGAATTTCAGATAGTTTTTCCATTGTACAAGTCTAAACCACATAACCGATAAGGTAGACCTCCTTACCAACCCATCGGCCTTGCAGCCTTTATGGAAAGCTTCTTTACTTGCCCTGGTGGCCTCTAAAAGAAACTGTGCACTAACCTGGGTTGACTTCAAGTTTGATGACCACCATTAAACTTCAACCGTCCTCCATGGAGCATGCTCAACTCAGGGTTCTGCTGTCAGCTGTCATTGATTGTCCTGTTTGAATGACGAAGGCAGGGACAATGATGATAAATACATCCATCAAATTGTAAGAGAACTCTATAGAGCGCAAAAGATGAAGAGTTGGCGATGGTCAGATGAGCTTTGATAGGCAGCAATTTTTCTTACTCCCCCGCTATAGTATATCAAATCTCGTCGCATCCCATGAGAGCAAGGGAAACTTGCATGAAGCTGAAGCAGCTGACAGTACATGTAAAAGAAATTCAATTTACGAAATCAAACCATCAGCCACAGATTAGGGTCTTGGATGCTGTGTCATCTCCTCCTTATCAGCTGTCCACTTGACACCCATACAATGCTACTTCAATATTTAATTAAACTTACAATAAAAAACATCTTCTGCTTGATGGTTTTGAATCCCTCCATAGCTGCGAGAAGCCCCCAGACTAGTCATTTCTTGACAAATTTAGTTATCTCATGACATTGCTGAAGTTTCTCATAAATCACCGATAGCATGTTATGATGAAAATTCCTAAAACCTCTCAATAAATTAATGGCATATTTGATCAATTTCCAACTTCTCAAGGGTTTCACAGCAAAACCTAGAGATGATAATCTTTCGTCAAGCTTCTTAAAATTAACATAGATACTGGACACCTGTCCTAATGACAGCCCTTGCACACTATGACGCAATTATCTAAAAATTTCTGGTGCATCTTTTGCCACAAGAGGATACACTATCCCTTCCCTCTTCTGCTCTATTTAAAATTTTAAATTGAAAGAAAAAGCTAAATACTAGATAGTTTCTTGGACAGTTCTTGTTCTTTCACTGCCCGAGTCTGATCTCAAGAAAGAGAAAGGTTCTCTCTGAGCCTCTAAAGTGCCATGCATAATATTGCCGAAGTCTTCCAATAAGAGCAAGGCCAACATTTATGGGAGGACACTGTTACATTTTCGAATGCAGGCTCTTTCACAATGGATGTATTACTAGGAAAATGGATTGTTGGATCTGTAACCACCATTACTAATCCAACTTTGCGAGGATCTGAACCTTGGATAAACTAACAGTCCAACTTGTTACCAAGGGCGTGTTTGGTTGCAAGTGGGCGGAAGTAAAGAAATGGGCAAGTATAATTGCTCACTTCCCTATCTATCCAAACACCGGAAAAGAAAAATAAGAAAACCCCTTTTCCTTTTTTCTTCTCTCTTTTACACAACCATTTCCGCACTTCCACAATGCTACAGTTAATTTTGTAGTCGTGTAAATCTCATTTGTAATAAGTTGTAGCATCAAACAGTTAATTTTTGGTCATGTAAATCTCACTTGCATTCTAATCACAGTCCATTTTTTATTTTTCTTAATTAATTTTTATTTTAATATTATTTTGCGGTCAACTTTGTGGTCAACTTTTCCACTTTCACTTTCCATTACCATCCAAACACCGGAAAAGACATAACATTTTCCAAACCACACTTCCCAACAACATCCAAACACCGGAAAACTTACTAACCAATTCCCAAGTTCCAAAGGGAACTATTACCACTTCCTCACTTCCTTACTTCCACCCTTAACCAAACAGGCCCCAAAGGAAGAAAGACTAGGACTCTCATGCCATTCCAGTGAAGTGGAATATTTCATACATCATTGCTTCCAGTTTGTCACGCTTTGCTCATGCAATTTCCATTATATATGCAAACATTCATTTTGCTTGACCCAACGATCCAACCCCCCAATTATCCAAAAATATTAGTACATTTTAGTATTCTACAGCCTGTTTTTAGATCAGCAAGATCTGTGGGCTACAAGTCCATGCTACAAATCTCCATTAATAAATACTTTCATCAACTTGTGTAGGATTTGGTATCCATCATATTATCCACATTCCACAACATGCGAATCAGACCAATGGACTGTGGGCTACCACTTCCTATTGGTTGGGAGAGAACAAAGAATAAATAAATGTCCATCCATAATGCCCCCGTGATAGCCATCAATAAATTAGAACACCTGTCATTGATCCACAGATCAATGGTCCGAGCATTGCCACTTATCCATATTTAACAGATTCTTTTGGCTCATGGCTGCAATACACATTGTTCAAGGGTCTTCTATGACAATGGAAGCTTAGAGCCCTTCCTGGTGAAATGCTGCTCATCCATCTATATGTTCCCTTACTTTTCTGCCCTTGTTATGATCTTGGAGGAAACCCTCAATTAAAGAAGGGAATGCACGTAGGATTAAAGAGGGCGAAGTAAGAATCCAGAGATTCCGGACTTCATTTCCTGCCAGGTTTTAGTGAATGGCCCTTGTCCACTCTAATCATCCTTACAAGGTGTACTGCCAATGATGGAACAATGTCATCCAGCTTTGCTTCAGAGAGAATATTATCATTTTCCTTATCAATGTTGAACAACTTGAGGCACTTGCATGGAAATCACCTAAAGAAACAAAGTTGCAGGAGTCTAGATCACCTTCCCAACAAAATCTAGTCTCTCCAACTACATCCTGGTTAATTAATATAGTGCATGGGTTAACGGATATGAGCCAAGCAGTTGAATTTGGGAGGATATCATTGTTGAGATTGATGATTTGGGAGGTGGCAAGCAGGGGGGAGGCTTGTCAGGTGGATAGGTATAGTCTTGGGTACACTGAACGCGAAGACAGTGGTCTGATCAAGTAGAAGAAAGTCATCAGTGCTCACTGGAAAATATCGTCAGCATGGTACCGGAAGAATAACAGTGCTCAATGGAAGAAAATATCCAAAAACTGGAAGACAGATGTGGGACGACTTTTCCTGAATTTCCAGAAGCAACAAAAAAGGTTTGGTCAGCTAATCAATTTAGGCATGCTCTCCAAGTTATTGCTTTCTAGGCTATAGTCATCACTCCTGTAACACCCCGTTCCCGGAATACGTACTTAGTTGCGTATTCAGATTTTTCGACCGTATTTTTCGATTTGCTTCCTGTATTTGTTTTGTATTATGAATTGTTTATATGAACATTTTGTCTTGGATCCGGATTCTCGGACTCGGATTCAGCCTTAGTCTGAACCGAGGACCCGATCCTAGAGTATTGCTCGGTTTGGACATTCTGGTATTCCGATTTGACCGATTTCAGTTTTAAACATCGTTTTCTAATATTTTGGATTTTCTATGATTTTCTGAAATTTTCCTGAATTAAGTTGAAAATCTTCAAAACCGGTGTCGACCAGTGCCGCTGACCGATTTCCGGATTTTTAATTTACAAACCGATTGGAATTTCTAGAAGGGCCTTTAGACATTATTTCTTAGAATTGTATTTCCTATCTAAATACTTTTTCTGAGGATTTTATGAATTTATGAAAATTCCACTGGAGTCGGTATCGGCCAGTATCGCTGGCTGATTCCAGGATTTTTAATTTGAAAACGGGATTTTATTTCTGAAAACCGATTTCATATTATTCCTCAGGATGATGTTTTCTACCTCCGGGTATTTTTGGGGATTTTTCTGGAACAGTCGATTTCGCGACCATATTATAATATTATTATTTTTATCTTTTCTTTCTTTCTTTCTTTCTTTCCTTTCTTTTCTCCCCCCAACCGCACTCCCCTCCACGTGGGCGACACCACCCCTTCCTTCCCATCAATCACCTCCCTCATCATCACCTCTTTTTCTTTTTCTATTTCTTTTTCTTTTCTTTCTTTTCTCTTCTCATTTCTTTCTTCTTCTTCTTCTCCTCCAAGAGAAAGCCCAGCCGACCCCCCCTCAACCGGCCATCACCGCCGGCGCTCCGGCCAAGTCGCCGGCGAGGACCCCATCTCCGGTGGCCGAGCCTCCTCACCACCATCAACCACCACCACCACCATCTTCTCCACCCAAACACCACCCCCACAACCAACTACATCTCCTCCTCCTCCCATAACCCCAAATTCATCCACCACCAACTCAAATCAACCACCAAATCATCAAACCCAACCCATCTCCTCCTTCCCGTCTTCTCTTTGGGGTGGCCGGAGCCACCCCCGGTCTTGGGCGCCGCTGGCGGTGGCCGGCGGCCGCGGGCGACCCGGGGGCCCACCTGGGCCCCTGTGCTTGGTCTGAGAGGGGGGCAAGCCCCCTCTCTTTCTCTCTGTTGTGGGGGGGCAACAGCCCCCCCCTTTTCTCTGCTGGAGGGGGAGCAACAGCCCCCTCCTTTGCTCGGTTGAGGGGGCAGCGCCCCCTCCTTCTCTGCCGGTGGCCGGCGCCGCCCGGCGCCGCCACTTGGCCGGCGGCCAGGCCGAGCGCCCCAAGGGGGGCGCTGTGTGCGGGAGCCAGGGGGGCAAAGCCCCCTTCTCTCTCTTCTTTTCTCCCTGGTTCCTTCTCTCTCTCTCTCTCCCCCTGAATCCTTCTTTCTCTCTCTCCTGGGATCTCTCACTCTCTCTCTCATGATTCTCTCTCTCCTTAACTCCTGGTCTCTCTCTGTTGTGTTCACTGACGCGGATCTCACCCCCGCGTGCAGGCGACCTCTTTCAACGCGGCCTTCGCGTTATTGTCTCGTCACGACGCGGAGCTAATACCTCCTCGTGCTAGCGCGACGCGGACCCCACGACCGCGTCCGCGTTCTCCTCGCATTCTGATTTGAACGCGGGTCTCGAACCCCGCGTTTGTGGTATCTTCGCAACGCGATCCCCGCGTTTGTGATTCCCGCGTCTGGTACTTTCCGCGACGCGATCCCCGCGTCTGCTCTTTCCCGCGTCTGCGACCACCGCGTCTCACTGTCAAACCCGCATCTCTCTGTATCTCCTTCTCTCCCTAATATTTATATATTATTATATTATATTTATGGCGCGTGCACGAGTTCCATGGATTCCAGACTTTTCGGCTTTCCGGTGATTTAGGCGAGTGTTCTCGCTCTCGCCTCCATTTGGGTTTCCCCGCTTTGTCGGGTCGATATGTGTTTCATTCCATGCTTACCTGTATTTGGTATTGGACTGGGTCCCTGTAATTGTGTATGGCCGAGTGCCAATGTCTGGACATGTATTGCTCTGTGACGAATGCTTGTATTATTCTGTTCGTGTGGTACTAACATTGCAGGTACTCTTGTACCGACTCCGGGTTATGCTCACTCCTAGGCTGGCTACCCAATGGTTTAAAGCCACACCCTTATTGGTTTCGTGGTAGCTACTAAGAGTGCTCCTAAACCCCGAACGTACTTTAGTCTCCGGGCTTCCGCCCACTTCCTCGGAAGAGGAGTGCGCTTAGACCAACAGGTCTTCTTACTCCGCCTGGTAGGCACGCTTAGCGCTCAGCGCTTTAACGCTAGATTCGTCTAGGCGAGATGCTGCCGGACTTTCCACTCGCACTTTAGCCGAGTCGTCCCGGTAACCTCGCTAAGCGCTCTAGTGTTAAACACTGATTGCTGTCCATACTTCCAGCTTGCTTAGCTCCGCAACTACTTTACTACTTGCCATGCTATATGTGATAACCGATACCAGTTCTTACCGTGCTATGCCTGACACAGGATACCTGAGACCAACCCCTGACATACTACTACTTGACACTGACTCATGTTACACCACCTGTTCCCGGTTAATCCTGAATGGAACTAAGTGCCACGTGGAACAAAGTGCCACATCACACACGTGGTGGGGGCCACCTCTTGAATCCGTGGGGGCCACCTCTAGAATCCATTCCCCTCAGAACAAAGTGCCACACCACACATATGGTGGGGGCCACCTCTTGAATCTGTGGGGGCCACCTCTTGAATCTGTAGGGCCATCTCCTGCCTGTACCTGACCTGTTATCCTGAATTCTATACAGTGACCTGTACTCCTGAACTCCTGATCATGTCCTGCTCCTGTTATTCCCGTGAATTGATACTTGCTTGATAAATTATAATAATACAACTTGCACCTGGTTTGGGGGAAACTGATGGGCCCTGATTAATCATGTTTATGGTGGCTATATCGAGCCGCGCGTGGCCAAATACTTGGGGATCTCCTGGCGGCCACCAGGGATTCCGTGGGGTGTGCTGGCACCCCTACTCCTGATTATTCCTGCCGGGTATGCACACGCCCTAGGCCTATTTCTATGGGATCTGCGATACTCTATTCCTGTTCGGGCGACCATAAGTCCCGATACCTAGCGGTACGTTCCGGCTCAGCACCGGATACTCCTGAACCGTTGTCCCGGGCATGTACGGGACCCATCCGAAACATGATTCATCGAACTTTATCAGTTTCCAAATAACTGGCTATATAAGTTGTGAGTGGAAGTATGTGGAATGAGACACATACTGAAGCTTGGAACTTAGGCGGCCCCAATAATAATAATAAGCTATGTGAATCTGTTGTGTTATTTTGTAACTCGGATTGTATGCGCTTGGATTACGGTGACATGAGATAAAGGTATATAGATGAGGGTTTCCTTATTTGGATTATTCCTTCGATGTACTAGTCTCATGGAGCCTAACCTAAGTGTTTACGATTGGTTTTGCTCGTAATCGGCTTTACTCGGTTTTATCGGTTTTTATCGGTTTTATATTAGTTTAGGAGATATCGAGTGATGCCTGTTATGACTCTTGTTATCCCTGTTATGATTCCAGCTATGTATTCCTGTTGTGACTCCCATTATGCCTGCTATGCACTCCTGTTATGACCGTTGTGTGATTTGCCACAAATGCTTTCATCGGGTTTTATAACAGAATTCCAGTTTTATGATTATCATGTTATACCTGTTCACACCTGCTTATACATGCTCTTGTTCACGACACGGTTTTCAATGCATAACTATGATTCGGTTTTATCGTTACACATGTGCCTATCCTTGCTCGCCACTTGGCTTTTGCCTACCACTCGCCTGGGGAGTTTCATCTGACTCCCCTGGATCCTCATGTCCAGGTCATGGAGCTTGGAGCGTGTGGATTCTCCTAGTTGCTGATCAGAGTGGCGCAGCGGAAGCATGGATCCCCAGCTGGCCATCTGAAGCTCTATCCTTCCAGGCCCCCCTGTGTGCCTCTCGAGTTTTCCTTTTGTAAACTCGTGAGTGCCTGTGTACTGTTCATACTTGTACATCTCCTTGTAATCTCCCAATTGCGCATATCAGTGATGTAATATTCATGTAATATTGGATCACCTCTGGTGATAACTCTGTAATTGTACTCATGTGTTGGAATGTATAATGCACCACTTGCTTCCGCACTCTGATTCTTGCCTGTACTGATGCTTAGCGTATATACGTGAGGGTATTTCTGACCTGCGTATATACGTTGCAGTAACGTCTCCGTACCCGCAGGATCGGGGCGTTACAACTCCCCTAACTTTTTGTTGGAAAATATAACGGCATGACAACTAAGAAACACAAATATAATGAAGAAAGTAAAAGCAGAAACAAGACTTATCGAGGCACGAAGAATCGTTGTCTTTAGGATAGATTTCGCCCCCAGCACTGCACATGGTTCACGGCAACCTAACCCCGAGAATACAACAAGAAGGCTTGCCCCATTAGCCCTTGCTTTGTGCACTCAGTAACAAAATTTGTTGCTATGAGAACCGCCTTATAAGATTGCGGGGGAACTTTAAAAAAAAAAAAGAAATTAGAGGGAGAAGAGATTTGTTGTGTGTGTTTGCTAAAAAGAGAAGGCTCTATTTATAGCTTTCCTGATTTGGAATCCATTGGAACCTCCGTTCAAAAAATCGCAGAATATGTAAGAACGTGCGGGTTATTGAGAGATACGCGAACCGTAAGTGACGAGTCGTGTGCCACTCGCGAACGTGATCTCACCCAACGCGCGGATCCCGTGATCATGGCAGCAAAAAGAAAATAATAATATAAGAAAATAACAATAAAAGAAAAAAATTATTAAAAAGTAATTATACTTGAGTGGCAAAATATAGGCCAATGCGGGCGCACCCGCAGGCTCCGAATCCAGATTTGCACCCCCTGCGCGTGCGTAACACACGTGGGGGCATACCCTGATAAAGGGTTACCGGCTCGAGCCTGGGGTTCCCTTGAGGTGGGTTGCACCGCGTGCATATATAACCACATACTAAATTTCAAGTTGAGAGATGCACACGTTCCATTATAAACCCAAAGAGGTTTGGTATTCTATCACATGTGAAACTAAATAACACAGCCTTCAAGTGCTCACTCTACTATTCAAAATCAAAATTAAGATTCAAAAATCCAACACTTTTTCCAACCCGATGCATCTAACAGCAACACCAACTACCACCTACCAACCCACAACCAAAACAGGTAGAAAAACCATTGTAAAAAAATCATCAAATGGTGCTTCTTGAAATTCCTTGTTCCTAAACCACGTGAATGCAAAACTTAATATTAATCGCTCGTGTCTTTTTCCCAAAGATTGTAAGGATAAGTTTGAAGAGTTCCAACAGCCAACAAAGCATACATGGATGGTAGGAAAAATGACAAGCAAGCAAGTAGGGGGGAACAAAAGGGACAAATCTTAGCATGCAAAATAACACCTATGCACCTGACACAACTCTATAGTCTGCACAAACCAAATAGTCCAACAAGCTTTGTGCAGACCCAAAATCACTTAAGTATGAATTACTTATCAATCCTTAACTATTGGACTGATTGATTGGGAGGATTTGTATGTGACATCATTTATTCAGGACTCCTTTCTACCTCTACTTTGCTCTAGTGGATTGTGTTCCATTCAAGAGTAGAATGAAGAGTATCTGCTTCCAGTGCGCTCTTATTGATACCCACAGATATGCATTGGGTTACCAATGCGGGACAGAAGGGGGAAAAGAAATTAGGGTTTTAGAGGAAGAAGAAAAAGGAATAGGATAAAGATGGATTTAAGCTTCAGCACCTAGGAGATCTCTCTCCCACTCTTCACATCACCATGCGAAGATTCAAAATTAGATAGCACATCAGCATGCTAAATAAAATGTTTCATTGAATCAAACCATCATACTCTACCCAAATGAACTATAGGTCTTGGACTTAAATAGGCTCACACACTAAGAAGTTCTCTATCACATCCGATGTGAGACTAAATAAATAAAGCAAAATCACAACTAAAAATACTAAAGCAATCCCCATCATTCTCCTTCGCTTAAAAGCATTCATCTCCGGTGAATGCGGTGATAGCAAATGCCAAGCATGATTGGGTCAAACTGAACTGTCTCCTCACACATATCATCTCAATAGGGCTATGGTGGAGGTTGAGGAGCCGGCATTCGCGTCACTTCTGAGCCAAGGTGGTTGAGGTGGAACGGGCTTCCATGATGGAGCAACAGCAGTCGACAGAAGCTCGAACAGGACACAGACAACTCATCCCCGTTGAAAACTGAACCATTACCAGGATCCCATGAGATGTCTAGCTGATCGGTAATAGAAGCAAACCTCTTCAGAACTTTAGAAGAAGATGTACATCAAACGTGCAGCTCTCTCACAACTTCAAAGTGACTTGTAACGATCACCTCAATCTCAACTGCAAACTCCTGCAATACACTATAAGGACATATAGAAAATTTGTAGTGATTATAGTCATTTGCCAACTGTTTAGTGATGTCATCATATGTACCAGGTAAATGCAATGCAGGAAATTCTCTAAGCATAACTCCTAAATGTAAGCAGAAGCATGGTTCAAAGACTCGTCCAAGTCGGAGACGAGTCGGTCGAGTCGTATCCGTCTCGGCCCGCTCCGAGACGAGCCCAAATCACGAGTCGGTCGGCTCAACTCAGAGGAGACTTACTCGGTCGAGAATCGGAGTTGACTCAGCCGACTCGGCCGAATCGGTCGTGACTCGGCCGAGTCGACCGAGTCGACTCCGATTCTCGGCCGAGTCGGCTCGAAACGTATATTCACCCGTGACGAACGGGCATAAAGAAAAAAAAAGAAAAGAAAAAAATTTACGTCTCTCGCTCAGATCTGGAGATCGCCGCCGCTGCCCGATCGTCGCTGCTCAGATCTGACCGTCGGCCGCTTCTCTCCAGTCCCAGGTGATGTTCCTCCCTCTCTCTTTTCCTCTCCCTCCCTCTGTTTCTCTCTCTCCCTCTCCTTCTCTTACCCGCTCTCTCTCCCCCTCTCCATCTCCCGTCTTTCTCTTTCCCTCCCCCTCCCTCTGTCTCTTTCCCCTCCCCCTCCGTCTCTCTCCCTGTTTCCGATCCTCTCCCCTCTCCACCCTCCGAGGTATAAGAGAAGCAGATGATGATGGTGGTGGTGAAGATGTGAGGGTTTTATCCAGTTCTAGTAGTAATGATGGCGATGATAATGATGACAGTGATGGCGACAGTGGTGATGATGACAATAATGAGGGCAACAATAGTACTGATGAAGGAACTTATAGTCTTAAATGTCATATACAAATGTTGTGTTTGACATCAGACCAACATTATGGTGTGACATATATCCATAACTACAGACCACAACTTGAAAGATCTACGAGTACTAGTATCGATTTGTCTACTTACCGTAGAGATGATGATGATGATGATTTTGTGCCTCATCGCAATTCAATGTGAAAATAGCTACATTAGCATGTATTTATGAATGTATTTTGTGTAATATATTGTATTGTGCATGTATTTTGATATGTTTCTACTGAGGACACGTGTATTTATGCTTTCGCTTTATGTTTAGTGTGTTAAGTGATATGTTTTGGACATGTGATACATGAACTGGATGTCTACATTTTTTTTAAGATTTGTCGTGATTTTTTCAGAATTTTTTGAGCTTTCTATGTAGCGTTTTGCGCGTATCGCCCGAGACCGATCCGAGTCGCCGAGACCGATCCGTCTCAGTGCTCGCCGAGTCGGCGGCCGAGACCGCGACTGTGAACCATGAGCAGAAAGGATATATAGAATGCCTAGAAAGATGTGCAACAAACTCTATTAGTAGGACACTAAATTCAGAACAAATCTCTAAATACTCACTAAAAGAAGAAAAATCAAAAAATTCTTGGTGGATCATAGTAAAGAACTCCAAAGGTTGATTAGAAGGAGGATAACTAAAAGTAGTTACGTAGACTCAACTACTAGCTCACACTCAGCAACACTAGTGTCATTATCATGAGTATGAACATCAATAAGTATAAGTGTGCTAGAATCGACTCGCACGTCTATATGATCACTGGTACTCTCATAAAACTCATGAATTTCATCAGCAATCTGTGTGTAGGAATTGGCTAGTGGATTCTCAATGATACTAGTTATAGTTGAGGAAACATAAACATACTCAACAACTCTCGAGTCTCTAACATCATCACTAGGAACGCTATTAATATGTCAATGCCTCGTGATTATATCTTTTTTAATATGGAATTGCAATCCCGAACTAGCCTGAAGATAAGGTCAAGTTTTTCTAGCTAGCACGCGGTCAAGGTTTTCTTCCATGTCGGCTCGACTTGCAAAATAAACATGCGCTAATACTAATGCATGGCAAACAAACTCACAGATGCAACATGAATTCTAGACTCAAACAAAGCTAAATGAATGCGCTAAATGATAGGAATTAAAAATTTTTAATAGGTACAAGCTCTAAACACACAGAAAATGCAATCCTAAATAATGAAAAAGTGACCAACACTGATACAATCATTAAAAAAAAAGCAAATGACAATTACAACTAGCAAATTTTAACTGTCCAATAATAATTGCTAATACTTTAGCAATCGACAAATAAACTCAAGTTAGAAGTCACCTGAGGGGTAAGTCGTTCGCGCCTAAATGCTGAGTTTCTCTCAGAATTTCTCAAAGAAATATCCACACCAAAGAGCTTAGAGTCACCCACAAAAGTTCTGGAACAATGGTACTATGAACTAGGAAAAAACTGCCTCGAAAACAGCACAAATCTGGCACAAAACGGACCCAAAACATTGATGTTCTGCTGTTGCTGTTGAGCTGGGCGCTGAGTCAACTCACTCTGAGTTGACTCGGGTACTTAGCTGCTCTAGCTCAGCCTAAGTCATCAAATAAGTTGGCTCGAGTGAATCGGACATGGTTCTGGGCAGGTCAGATCAGAGTCGGGTGGGGTTTGTGCGGTGAAGTGGATCTGACCCGAATCAACCAGTTAGGTTGGATCGGGTAGTGGATGCAGGGTTGAAAATCAACCCACAACTCAATTAACCTTTCCTCTTCTCCCTGTCACAGCTAGGGTCCTGTCAAGTAGCAGCGACAACGTCGCGAGGAGACAATGCCTCCGGAGAAGTTGGCGAGGTCCGGCAAGGAAGATGAAGACGATGACGAGGCAGAGGAAGATCAGTGGCGACATGATTTATGTTGGCCCAGAGGCCTTCCACTCTAGTTTTGATGATGATTAACTCATGTAGTTATGTGTACTAATAATCTTGTGATTTTAGTTTCAGATCTCTAATCAAGATGTTAGTAAGTGACTAGTTTCAACAAAGGTGTTCTGGAGCTATTCACATGGTGATTCAAGAGCTCGAGCGACAAGATCATATATAGCACTCATTGGAGTCAAGCTCGGTGAATCACGGTTTGGATCGAGTTTGGATCGAGTCGGCTTGAAGACGTGTTCATCAAGAAGACTTCGGTACCTAATTTAGTTTTGTGTTTAGATCCATTTGTAAAGATTAGAATAGTGTGATATGCTTAAGTTCACAACACACATGTTTCATGTTTTGGATTCGGTTTTCGGTTTTTGGTTTAACCGATCTTGGTTTTTATGAATAGCTAAGTATCAAAACAAGTTTACATGGTTTAAATGTATATTAGATATGTTCTATATATACATCTATGCTTCAACTATTTAAATAAACTTACATTGATATACCTATTCATGTATTTGGAACAAAACATATTTTCAGATACATTGTCAAAAACAATGATATATATATATCTTTAGTGTACATTGGATTATATCCATATACAACATGCTTAAAGTTGTTTAAATATCATGTTTTTGTATTTGGATGAGTTTTGGACAAAACGAATTTTCATTTGAAAAATCCAAGTTTTAGAAAATACGGTTTTTGGTTTTCGACAAAATTTCCATAACACAAAATGGTTCAAAAAGTTTAAAATTTGTGTTGAAATTTTTCACACAAGTTTGTATATCATTGTATTATGCTAAAACTATTTTTGTGGATTTTTAGAGATTTTATGGGATTTAATTGGATAATAAAACCTAAGTTTTCAATCCCTTAAACTGAACTACCAGGCTCTGGCGGTCGACTGCATGGTCGACCGGACCAGAAGCCGGTCGACCGGAGAGGTCGACCGGACGTGCACAGATACGTGCACGCAGTCAGCCCATTGAGCCGGTCGACCGAGCGGTCGACCAACTGAAAGCAACCCACTCTCGGGTTGCTCCGGTCGACCAGGCGGTCGGCCGGCCAGAGAGCCGTTGCTCTCTGGTTCTGGGCGCGGTCGACCGGCAGTTGCTAACGGTCAAATTTAGACCGTTGGCCGGTTGACCGGGCGGTCGACCGGATGGTCAAATCTGACCATATTTGACTGCAACGGCTAGTTCTTTGAAGAAGCTATAAATTGGATTTTATCTTAATAGTTTTTAACAAGTTTTTAGAGAGCAAAATTTCTGATCTTACCAGTATTTTTACAGCAATCAAAAAGAAGTTTTTGGGCTCAAATCTTTACAATCTATTTGGTGTTTTTCTAGGGTTTGAAAAATCAAAGAAAAGTATTTTTGGGAAAAGTGTTTTTGATTCAACTTCTTTATCTTGATTTCAGTTTTTCCCAAGGATTTTCTTTGAGTATTTGTTTTCCTTTCCTTTAGTTTTTCACACACTTGAGCTTCATTCTATCCTATCTATAGGATCTTTGTGTTTGTGAGAAAAAGAGATTGGTTTGTGATCTTTTGATCACCAAATTGTAAACCCTAATTATTGCTTGGCTTTGTGCCTTTCCCTCATAGTGTTGAGGAGGTTGTGCAATTGGGTTGTATCCCTCAAGTTGTGAGGTGATCCTTGTTTAGCTTTGTGCTTATCCCTCAAGTTGTGAGGTGATAGTTTTGTTGACTTGGTGCTTAGCCTCTAGTGAGAGGTTGTGGTTGTAAAGAGAGGAGTTGGGTACTCCTAATTATTGTATTGCCCAAAATCCTCGGTGGAGGTTCCCTGTGTGGGAGTCCTGTGTGAACAAGCTAGTGGATTCGAAATCCTTCTGGGTGAAGGCGGGGATGTAGAGCTGGGTGCTCGAACCTCGAAACAAATCTTATTGTTTGTGCTTGATCCATTGACTCTTACTTTCTCTCTTTACTTTGTGCATTGTTTCATATTGCTATATCATATACATGCTTGGGTGTTTGTGTGCCTTACTTATACTTAACCACGAGAGCTTTACATAGCGCCTCAACTCTTATTCAGAGGAATCAAGAGGAGTTAGTCCAGAGCTCTTCACCAGGAATTCGGCTACACTCGTTGGTTGTATTAAGTGTTGTTGTAATTAGTTTTTAAATTCCGCATTTAGTTCATTAGATTAGCATTATCACCTATTCACCCCCCTCTAGGTGATTTCAATTTAGTCATGGCGAGGAAGACGAGGTCAACTGGCTGATCTGGTGGCGGGGACGTGATCTGGGAGTGGATCTGGAAGTGGCAACGTGATCCCTGGGTGTTGGGGATGTCGGCGATAAGGATTGGGTGAAGACAATGGGTTTGCTGGTGGTGAGAAAGGCAGAGGGAGGAGGCAGTCGTGATGTTTGTGGTGTCGGATGGTGATGTTTGTGGTGTCGGATGGTGGAGACGAGATCTGCGTCGCGTTGTGGCGGCGTTGGAGGTTGTCGGCGGCGATTATCGGTAAGGATCTCGTGTCCAGCGAAGAAGATGAAGATTGAGGAGGTGGACGTCGAGATTTGCTGGAGGTCATGGCGTCGAAGGCGTCGACAAAGAGAGGGGTCGCCGATGGTGAGATCTGCTGGCGGCGATCGTTAAGGTTAGAGTTTTGTGGGGGGTTGTTTTTTGTTTTTTTATTTATTATTTTTTCTTGTTTTTTATTTTTTTGAAATTTTTTAATCTGATATAGGGTTTCGGATTTTTTTTCAAACTAGAGAAGAAAAAGAAAGAGGGATTTAGGGTTTTGTGGAGTTTGGGTTTTATAGAGAAGGAAATTTTTATGGACGAAGAAAAGGGCATAATTTTAGCTCTGATACCAAACTTATGCGGACAGAAAAGAAGAAAAAATTTACGATTTTAGAGGAAGAAGAAAGAGGAATAGGATAAATATGGATTTGGGCTTTAACACTCAGGAGATCTCTCTCACTCTGCACATCACCATACAAAAATTCAAAATTAGATAACACATCGGCATGCTAAACAAAAAGTTTCATTTAATCAAATCATCATAGTCTACCCAAATGAACTATCGGTCTTGGCCTTAAATAGGCGCAGATACAAGTTCCTCATCACAACTGATGTGGGACTAAATAAATAAAACAAAACAACCACAACTAAAGATACTAAAGCAATCCCCATCAGTTACAGTATGTATTAGGAACATAAGCCAAGACATGAAGAAATAAAGCAAGCTTACCATAAGCATGTGCTACCATAAGCATGTGCTACCATAATTGGGTGCCATCAGTTCAATGTACGGAAACAATCTCAACCCCATGTTGTCTTGAGATTCCGAGAATTGCATTACACAGTCAATTCCTCGCATCCATATTTCCCAACCTAATGGTCACATTGTGAGAGCAATCTCTAGTTATCTCTACGCATTTTTCTATTGCATTTTCTTAAAGCCCAAAAACTAAAAGACCGGTTACTTGCACCTAACTCTACATGCAATCAAATGTGAATGTGCTACAAATATTCATATTAAATACTCACAGCTACATGGAGTGTTGTTAATGCTCGCTGCTTGAGGTGGTACCAACACTTGAAAGACTCAAAGTTCTATGTTCACCACCATGACAAACTAATAAGCTTCACTTTTATCCATAGGGAAGAATACCTAAACTGATGGGTTAGATCAGTGATTGAATCGTATCACAATATCTACAACCTTGTTTAATAAATGAATTTCAAAGCGCTAAAAAGTAATTACTATGGTTGAATCAAAAACCAATCGGCATAATTACCCCATAATTCTATCTAAATCTTTTTGAAGAATGGAATAAATCATGGAATAGTCATACCCAATAAATGATTTACTATAGTTGTCCTGTTATCAACGCCGAATTATTCCCATATACAGTTACTAATCATCCAATCATGCACTGCCCCTAATATTGTTTACCAAGCTATATAAATCGTTTCTCACAAACATTCGTCTCACCAATATGATTGAGCACCCAACTAGAATATTTATCATGTAAGACACAATTAACCGCAGGCTTTTCTTAGGGTGAACATATTAGCAAGAAAAAAAATTAGATATTCAAATCGTGAGAACTAATGTGGAATTAAACTAATGAGCCTAAAATGAAACTATATGAGAGGGTAACTAAGCAAAAAAAAAAAAAACAGAAAGAGAAGATCATTTATAAACCATAAGTTACACAATTTAAAGAAATATAGGGAAAACTGTCAGCGGTAAATCCGTCTCCAACACTTCCCATCCAAATACATTTTTCTGATATCCCAAGGATAAACCGTTATTTGCACAAACAGTATCAACAGAGAGAACTCCCAAAATGGAAGCAAACGGAAGATAGAGATATGAATAATCTCCACTGGAACATAAAAAGGAATGAGATACATCTAAGAATCTACAAATAAAATTCCATAAAGGAAAAGGGGAAGAGAGAAATTCAAGAAAAACCAATATACAAAAAACCCAGCTGATTTCAGGAACTAGCATGTATAACTATACTTGCGGAAGCATTAGATTAATCACCAAAACACCGAAATTGGTTTAAAAATAAACGAAAACACCAATCAAATACTGGAGACAGTGAAAACTTATTTCCAAGAATTCCCAGCTGAACCTGTTCCACTAATTAGAAGGTAAAATTTCCTCTTTTTCTTCAATTTATTTTTTAAAAAGAACACCCAAATTAGAAAGTACACAACTTAACCAAACTCCAAGTGACTTGTATCAGACGCAAAGAGGAACGAAGAGGGACGAAAGTTTCAAAGCTTACTGCTTAAACATTTGGTAACTGTGAAACAAAATGAATTAAATGAAGCGCCTTTTCATACAACCGCCGCTAGCTTAATCATAAATCATAGAAGGAAGTCAAAGGGACTAAAATTGGAAGAGAATTCTAGCCACAAATGAAGAGAAAATGAGTAAAAGGTCCTCAAATACCCCAAAAAAGAATCAAATTTGAAAGAAAATCTCCCCAAAACAGTACAAGATGAAATCTTTCTACAAGTAGAAATCAAGAAACAACTACCTCTCGAATCCTCTCAGCGTCCTGCCTCCCGCCTCGACCCATCATCATCATCGCGTGATGCCGAACCACGCAATCCACCGAATCGTCAGAAAACCCCGGCCCACACCAAACGACATCAGCAGAAGAAACAGCAGCAGACGCAGAAGAAGAGGAGGAAGAAGAAGAGGAGAAGCTCTGATGATGATGATCCATATCTCTCCTCTCCTTCTTACTACTGTCAGTGCCCTTCTGCTTCAGCCTCCTCCTCCTCGATCTCTTGCCCTGCCACTCCGCCGACGACCGGACCGCCGCGGCAGAGGGTGCGTAGGCGTCGGACGACGCCGACGACCCGCACCCAAGGCGGCGGAGCGCTCGCCTGATCCTGTTGTTGCCGCCGCCGGCGGCGGGTTGAGGAGGCAGGGAGGAGATGAGGAGGGAATCGGGGTCAGCGGTCTGGATGCGGGACATGGTTAGGGTTTCGATCGAGCGAGAGAGAAGTCTGGGACTCTTTTTTCTCCTCTCTCTCTTTCTGTGTGTTTGAAAAAGGGATCAGTTTTTGTTTTGTTGGGGAGCGGAGAGGAGCCGAGAGAGTACAGTGATCTCTAAGTCAAAAAGTGATTTATTTATTTAATTATTTATTATTTTACGGTTAAGCTTGCAATTTTGTTATTGTATTATTATTTTGAGTTGATAAGAGCAGCAGACAGAGTTTGACGCTTCACGGGCCGGGACCCGCTGTGGGCTCCATTACCCGACCCGACCACGTGCCGTTTTGTTCCCAAAAAAATATTAACCGTACGAAATGATTCATCTGTTGTATAATGCATTTCTTTAATTCCCTAACGTCAATTAATCTCAATTTTAATAGTAATTCTCAGCGGTAAAAAGATTATGATATTTGAAGAAAAGATTGTTTATGGTCCAAAAAAAATCTCTACACCGCAATTTTTTGGAAATTTGGATCTTTAGAAAAGGGAGAAAATTTTTAAAAAATATATGATATTTATCCACTTTATGAAATGTTTTCTTCACCTTTCATCTTGTTTTCCTCCTTTTGTGACCATTCATTTAAAATATAAAATATGTGATCCTAACTTCGTCTAATGTCTAAATTAAAATGCCCATGATATAGAGAAAGAGAGGAGGCAAGGCTTTAAACTGTATAAAAAGTATGTCTACAGGTACATCGACATGTACAAGGGATAATTCTGTAAGACTATTTAAGTATAGAGGGTTTCGTTACAATCTTTTATATCAGACTGTAATTAGGGAAAAAAAAATTTTAATTTCATAATTTTATTCACTTCAGCCACCTCCTTCTTAAAATCAATCACGTGTACCTACGCGTCAAATGCAGAAGCGCTTCTCAGCGACGAAAGACGCAAATGGCCATCGGTAATGGTTTCGAAAAAGTGGACAGCTTCAAAAATGCGGACATGTATTTCTGAAAACATGGGCTATGATCACATTCCTCACAAAAAAATGACCTATTTCTGAGGACCGCGACCATGATGGCAGTCCTCTTTATTAGTACATGAGTCTTTATAGGACTGCGACCATGATCATAATCCTAATTAGGATTGTGGTCATGATCGCAGTCCTCACAAAAATATCATATTTATGAATTTTTATTACGATTGTGATCATGATCACAATCTTCTTTATTAGGACTGCGACCATGATCGCAATCCACACAAAAATGTCTTGTTTTGAGTCTTTATTGAAGGACTGCAATCATAGTCATGATCATGAGTCACAGTCTTCATATCAGCATCGCTATCATCAGCAGCTCGTTCACCAACGATTGATTCATGCCCAATGCTTTCTAAATCTAAAAATCATATCTATCACAAACAGAACTCATCGTAAGCATGAATATATGAGATCTGTGAAAGGTCGATCCCAAAAAAAATGGTCTAGGCGCTCCGCCTCCTGAAACCCCAAGGAGAAGGCTCTATGCCCCTTCTAACCCAACGACGGCCTGACCCTGCAGGTTGACCCCGCGAATTACTTTACGTCGGGGTCAACGTTGAGGGGAGAGCAACGTCTGAGGTGATGGGAAAAGATAAAAGAGGAAATAAAAATATATAAAGAAGTGTTAGTTTGGAGGAATCAAATATATGCTGAATGAGGCTGTATCGAAGAAAATTATGAAACTGAGTTTTTTTTCTAATTATGAAACAACGTAGGGGACGGTAGCGAAATTTTCTTTTAAGTATATTTTCCTTCATTTTTAGAAACACATGATATCTACAAGCATAGCTATAAGAGAAACGTTATTTTAAAATGATAATTATGAAATTCTCTCAACTTAATAATTTGAATCTAAAATATAAAACAGAGATTCAAGTAATAAAAATGTAAATCAAAGGTAATCAATTTCAATTTATTAAGAAAAGACGCGTTAAATTAAAATCTCAATTTAATCAGGATCTGACAGGAGAAAACAGTCAACTATAAATTTTAATTTCACGATGATTCCAAAACTTTAGCAGTTAGCTAAAACTAACTTCTATTTTACCACATTTTGCATGCATTCATAATTTGTATATTTTGCAGGAATCTCATAGTTTAACAAAAATTTAAATCTAATTATATTAAAATTCTATTTAAAACTTTATTGCTCAAACTGGCCTTTAAAAAAGGACTATTATATCTCATGCATGCAAAGAACCAAATTCAAGCTTTTCAAGGTGTAAAAAAAAAATAATTTTTTTGTTAAGAATAAAAAGGTGGATACAAAGTTCAAAGATTAGATTATTATTCCTAGTGAATTTAGAAGGGTTTTGAATCCACATCTCTTTTCCTCATGCAAGCAAGCAATGGAATAAAGAGAAGCTTGTGCTTGAATTAAACTTATTTATATACCCACTTGAAAAAAAAGGACATATGTGAGTATAATTTTCTTTTTTTTGATCACCTTCAACTTTGCAAAGTTCCCAAGAGCCAAATTATAGTACGTCATGCTATCATGATCTTTCTTCAAGATAACGTTTCCAAATTATTGAGCAAACTTGCGTGCATCACAGGAATTAGAGATGCCAACAAATTAAGTACTTTGCTTCAGCTAAATTTACTTACCTTTTCTTTTCTTTCTTTTTTTAATAAGAGAAAAGGTGACAGATTAGTTGTCTATGATTTGTAGATAAAGACTACACTTCATAATCCTTTGATTATTGGTCACGGTTTGAAATTTCACTGTCAACGGTATCGATCGCATGATTTTGGTATGAGAATCGGTAATATTGATTATTTATCGATCATTTCGTCTCGACAAATCAGCTAACTTCACATATCATTTCGGTTATACGTGACGACATTGACAACATAGTTATCAAACAAAAATATTGGTATCAAGCGATATTTCAAACCTTGTTATTAACAAATTAAGAAATAGAAAAGGAGGCGGAAAGGAGTAGCTGAGTGTTGTTGCCATAGAATTTTTACTGTTTTTCGAACAAAATCCCAAAACAGCAGCTTGTCATTTCGTGGTGGTGGATGGACTTGTGGTGTTAAGCTCTCACTGCGGGTGAAAAATTTTATTAGCAACTCTGAAGAATTACATTTTTATTAATTCTGGCAAAATACAGTTGTAAAGAATTATGAATGATGTAAGAAGAGCAAAACTCAAACAAGACCAAATCCTATGAATATTATCACTATGACTCTCAATATCACTCTAAATACTAACTATTAAGACTCTATATATAAATCACTAGTTAATTAATTATCTGTTATGTTAAAATTATCTTTCAGTCCTTGTGAAAAGATAGCCATGTGAAAAAAAATCCCTAAAGTTTATAAGCATGTGAATAAGGCCCTTCACTAAGATTTTAAGTGAAAAAGTACTTGTCCCTACAAAAAACTCTCATATTGCCCATATTGTTCTTGATTAGATGCCTTATAAGAGTTGATTTGAGCGGCGCACGTGACGGGCATTTAAATACTTGTCACGCGCTAGCTACGTGGACCGGCTAGGAGGCTTTTTTTTGTTCACTCTTTTCTAAATTCTATCCCTCTCTTCATATATTCTGTCTACTTTTTTCAAAAATATGTCCGCTTTATTTATTATTTTATCCACCTATTCTAATTTTCTTTAATGTTATATCCACTTTCTTTAATGTTATATCTCTAAAATTATGTTCATGTTCTTTAATATGACTTCTTAATATTCTGTTCACGTTTTCAAAATATTATGTCTATCTACTCTGGAATTTTGGCTACCTCGTGAATGATTTTATCTACCTTCTCAACAATTTTTCGAGAGTGGAAACATTTTTCAGCGGCTCGGGGGTGGCAAGGGGTGGAGATCACGCCATTTTCTCTTTTTTTGTCTGTCTTAGTCAATTTTTGTCTACTTTTTATATATTTCTATCTATATTTCTCCCTTTCTGTCTATCTTTGTTAATTTATGTCTACTTTTATAAATTTCTTTCAAAGTTTATCTATTTCTACCTATCTTTGTCAATTTTGTTTTCTTTTATAAGGTTCTGTCCAACTTTGTTATGAATTGTCTCACTTGACCAAATAAACAAAAAGCAAGAATATGTTTAGCCATGGAGAAATTTTGAGGCTTCAAAGAGATAAATATAAAATGGAGAGATTATTATAAAATAGAAAATTTGAAAATTAAATATAAAACAGGGAGATCGCATCTAATTTTTCTCATTTTCCATCTACTTTACTCAACTTCTGTCTATTTTCTATATTTCTGTCCAACTTTTGTCTTTTTATCCACCATCGTCAATTTCTTTTTATTTTTTATATTTCTGTCCAACATTCGAATTTTTGGTCCATCTTCGTCAATTTTTGTCTAATTTTTTATATTTTTGTCTGACTTTCGTCTTTTTTGTCCACATTCGTCAATTTATATCTAATTTTATAAATTTCTTTCAACTTTTTAGTTTGAGGTGGACAGAAACATAGAACATACAAAAAAAAATTATCCACCATGAGGTGGACAAAAATTACAAAAGAATGGACAAAAAAAAAGCCTCCAAGTTGGCTCACACGATTAGCGCGAGACAAGCGTTAAATACCTATCACGCGAGCTGCCATCGACTCAGACAGGGCACCTAAAACAAGGGCAATATAGGACTCTTTGGTGGGGAAAAGGGCCTTTTCGCTTTAAACGTGATCAAGGAGCATATTCACATGATTTTAAATTTCAGAGATTTTTTTCACATGACCATCTTTCACACCAAAAAGACAACTTTCCTTTATGTTTGGCAATAACTAGTTGCAATGGGGACCACAAGGCCCACATGCGAGCTAAGAAATTGAGCAAATTTGGTCAGGTGAAGTTAGACCTACATGCAACAAAAATTTTCAATTCTCATGTGGACTTCTCATAATTTATTCCTGCACTTGTCAGTTTCATTAAACAGCTTAGCTTGCTGGTTCTCAAGTTCTCTGCAAACATGGTTATCAAATTACAAACCAAACAACTTTTGATGAAGAACATCATTATGTTATGTCCTTATGAGGGGGGCCTCCATTAAAATAAACACAATGGTTTGTAGTTATTCAATCCAAAAGATCATTTTAGATGTGCCAAAAGTTCACTTGTATACCTTTTTAAGCCTATTTGCAGTTCTACTTGCATAAATAATTTCTTATTCCTGCTTCCTTCAACCCTTTGGCTTTTATTAGCAGCAGCAAGTTAAGAAAGGGTCACCAACTGCTGATTCCAATTTGATTTTGACAAGGATAGAAACCAAAGGGAGTCACAATGGGCTCTACTCAAACCTCTTTCAGTTTTAAACCCAAAAAAAAAAAAGAGAATAAAAATCAACTTTTTATTCTTAGACATTGCTTTTTGACTTGTGTAGATGGTAAAAGGGAGAGAATATAGATAGAGGGAATAAAACACAGAATGATTTCTAACACCACCATCCCATGGGCCACTATCCCTTTTAGGTCAACCTGGCAGTTCACCAAGGACAGACGCGTTTTTTGTGTATTGAGAATGAAAATATACTCCACAATTGTATTTGGGTCACAAATTGTAAAAGGTCTATAAACTTCTAGTTTGCATTACTGGGCTTGCTACGTTCTCCATTGTGCCGATACTGGTAGAAAAAAGAGGAATTTCACCTGAATATTTAAGCTGAATTGAGGCATGATCCGTTGTTAGAATCAGACGGATAATAGTTGGAGTGTATTCTCCTTATTGGGGATAAATGTCGTATATTCATATGTTCAATTCCATTTCCGAATGAATGAGATATTCAAATCGGAAGTTGGCCTAATTCAATAGCTAAATGAGACTAAAGATGTCAAAACAATTTAGTCCCACATTGGGATATGGTGTGAAAAGTTGAGAGGTTTAAATATGAAAAGTTGAGAACCAAAGCGTGCCCTTTGGGTACTTGGAGTTTTCATGCGCGTTTGGGGGAAACCATGCTCACACGCGCGCCGCCGTCGCTCACCCCGCCCCGGAGCCAGAGCGCATGTCGGAGATTCTCCTTTTACAAATATATTATAGGGGTTATGCTGGAATATTTATTTTCATAAATATTACCGTTTATATATTGAAAATATATTGCTGAGTAATACCACCCTATATTGCTGGTAATACCAGTCTAATTGAATAGATAATCTTGATTATTTGTCAGATCTAACAATCTCTTCTATTCTGCTTGAATTACAAAAAAATGTCTGAATTTAATCACGATGTTGGTTCCAGTAGGGCAATGAACATGTCGATTCAGACTATGGTGTTTGCTCCACTTCCTAACCCGAAGTTAGAGAAGCAAGAAAAATTGAATTAAGAGGTGCCCACAGAAGATGCTTTTCTACCTGACCTTGTATCTGACTAAATTCTTGCAAGAGGATCCATCGAAACCCAGAATTGATCAGGACCTTGTCCTTGTAGTCGATGCATGGACGCAAGGTGACTTCTTTTGCCGAAACTATATTTTAAATGAACTGGATGACTCTTTATATAATGTCTACAATCCTATCCCAACAACAAAAAAGTTATGGGCAAGTCTTGATAAGAAGTACAAGAGTAATGATACTGGTGCTAAGAAGTTCGTCATAGGACGATTTCTTAAGTACAAGATGGTGGATAACAAGACTGTCATCAGTCAAGTGTAAGAATTCTAACTTATCTTGCATGAGATAGAGGCTGAAAGTATGATTCTACCTGAAACTTTTCAGATTGCTACTATAGTGGAGAAACTTTCACTTGTGTGGAGAGATTTCAAGAACTACCTGAAGCACAAGTGCAAAGAACTGAAGTTGGGAGATCTCATTGTAAGGCTTCGGATTGAGGAAGACAACCGAAAATTCTAGAAGAGGAGCAATAAGAACTCCTATGAGACCAAGGCAAATGTGATCGAAGACTCAAAAGAGGAAGCGTCTACTTTCAAGGGCATGAAGCGGGAGAAGTCTGCCCCGATGTACAAAGGTAAGGACCAAGAAGATAAGAACAAGTGTTTCAAAGGAACTTACTATATCTGCAAAAGGAGGGACACAAGGTGAATGAATGTCGCAGTCACCCCAAAAAGAACAAGAAGTACCAGCCACATGCAAGCCTGACCGGCCATGCGTCATAAATCTATCTTGTGGTGTCAGAAGTGAATCTAACAACTAATAATAAGGATTGGTGGGTAGACACTGGAGCTACTCGGCATATCTGCTCTGAGAAAACACTATTATCTGAATATCAAAAACTGGAGCTTGATGAGCAATTGTTCATGGGCAACTCAGCCATCTCCAAGGTTGAGAGAAAGGAAAAAGTCATACTGAAGTGAACATCTGGGAAGGAACTCACCCTGAATGATGTGCTGCACATTCCAGATATCTGCAAAAACCTGATCTCCGGTTCAATTCTTAGTATGAAAGGTTTTAGAATAGTTTTTGAATCTGACAAATTTGTACTTACTAAGAATGGAGTGTGTGTGGGCAAGGGTTATCTTGTTGATGACTTTTTTGAGGCCAATGTTGCTTTTATGGACAAAAAGTCCGTATATCTGTACCAACGCTCATAAATAATGGAAAATCTTTTGTTTATTTGCTCGAGTCTTCTATATTATGGCATGCTAGATTTGGGCATATAAATTACAAGTCTTTACAGAACTTGTCTAATTTAAGATATACCCCTAAACTCAACTTCAAAGAAATTCGCAAGTGTGAGATATGTGTTGAGGCTATGTTCGCGGAAAACTCATTTAACTCAATTGATCGAAATACAGAACCTTTAGGGTCAATTCATAACAACTTTTGTGACTTAAAATTTGCACTAACAAGAAGCGGAAAAAAGGATTTTATTACTTGCATTGACGACTGTACAAGATACTGTTATGTGTATCTTCTAAATAGTAAAGATAAGGCAATAAATATGTTTATAACATATAAAGCCGAGATTGAGAATCAACTAAACAAGAATATAAAGATTCTAAAATCCAATCGAGGCGGAGAATATGAATCAAATGAATTCAATGAATTATGTGCTAAATTTTGTATAATCCATCAAACTACAGCACCACATACTTCTTAGCAGAATGGAATTGCTGAATGAAAGAATAAAACTTTAAAAGAGATGGTCAATTCCATGCAAGTAAGTTCTGGAGTATTGCAAAACTTGTGAGGGGAAGCTCTGTTAACTGCAAATTATATTCTAAACAGATTACTCCACAAGAAACTTGATCTATACCATTTGAGTAATGACATGGAAGAGCAGCTTTCTGCTATTATCTCAAAATATGAGGGTGCCTTGCAAAGATACTGGCATCACTACCTAAAAAGACTAAGTTGGGAGCAAAAATAATGAATTGCGTATTCATAGGCTATGCCTTGAATAGTAGTGCCTATAGATTTTTGGTACATAAATCAGAAATACTTGATATTCATGTAAATATGATTGCGAATCCAGAGATGCCGTGTTCTTTGAAGACATCTTCCTATATAAATAGGAAGAGGACAAGACTTCTAAGAAAAAACACATGAAATGATTCAGGGATGAAGATCACAGTGAACCTACAATTAATGCAGAAGTTGAACCAAGAAGGACTCAGAGATCGAGAATCTCAAAATCTTTTGGTTCAGACTTCGTAGCATATACTCTTGAAAGCGAGCCTCAAATATTTAAACAGGCTATGTCTACTCCAGAAATACAAATGTGAAAAGAAGCTGTAAACAGCGAAATAGAATCCATCCTAAGTAATCATACTTGAGAATTGGCAAACTTACCTTTAGGCAGTAAACCAATCGGGAGTAAGTGAATTTTCAAAAGGAAATTAAAATCCAATGGATCTATCGATAAGTACAAGGTTAGGTTAGTAGTCAAGGGCTATCGACAGAAAGAAGGGCTTGACTACTTCGATACTTATTCACCAGTAATAAGAATAATGTCCATTCAAATGTTAATTATGATTGCAGAATTGCATAATGTTGGCCCAAAGGCCCATCACTCTAGTTTTGATGATGATTAACTCATGTAGTTATAGTACAAATGATCTTGTACTTATTTAATTTCAGACATTTGATTAAGATCTTAGTCAGTGTTTAGCTTCAATGAAAGATTTGAAGTCAAGTTTTGAAGCTAGCACGTGTTGATTCAAGAGCTCGCACTTCAATATCGCATTAATTACTCAAAAAGGAGTCTTGCTCATCGATCAAGTTTGGACCAAGTCAAGATGGAGAAGAAGTTTTTCAAGAGAAGATTTTCAAGATTAGTATCATGTTTATAAGTGTTTTATTTTTAAATATAATGTAAAGGATAGATTAGTTGTGGAATACTCAAGCTTATACACACACACAAAAGTTTGATTTTCGAAAAATACGATTTTTTTATCTTAAGCTTTAAATTCTATGCCTCAAGAATAGTTCACATGTTTGTAATATGTGTTGATTTTTAATCACACATATTTGTACTTCAATGTATTTTAATGAACTTATTTTTGTGGATTTTATGGATATTTTATGAAATTTAAGATGTATTTTAAAATGTTGTTAAAACTGTTTTTAGGCTGCTTGCGGTCGACCAACCGGTCGACCGAAGGCTGAGCCGGTCGACCGACATGCACAAGCCTATATGATTTGAGCTCGGTCGACCAACCGGTCGATCGCAGTAGAGATCGGCCGACCGACCGGTCGACCGACTGAGTTTGCAGCGCTCTCGGGTTTTCTCGGCCGACTGAGCGGCCAACTGTTCTGTTGATCTGCTCGACACCCTTATAGTTTTCTAGTCATAACTTTTTATTCTTATATTCAATCAATATGATTTAAATTGCATTTCAAAAATAACTTTCAGATCTACATTTCGTATTCAATAATCATTTTTTATTCAAATGTTAAAGATATCAAATATTGGGTTGAAGTCTATTTTTGTTTTGAAAACAGTTTACAGTTTCTGATTTGATACCTTTCAGTATTGTATTGATAACTTTCTACTTCAAAAAGATATTGATTTAATTTAGATTGCATTAGAAAGAAGACTTCAAGATCTATAAATTCTTCCTATATACCTATTTCTAAATTCTGACGTTTGAAGCCTCAAAATTGTGCTCAATGTTGACTTATTTTACAGTGCTCGGTCGACCACCCGGTCGACCGCCAGTCTCCAATGGTCAGAAATTTGACTGTTGGTTGGTCGATTGCCCGGTCGACCGATAGGCCATTCTGGCCAATTTTTGAACCATACCTTCTAGTTTTTCTTGGCATATAATATGGAGTTTTGGATGAGTTTTAGACAAGATTTTGAGTAGCGTTTTGGAGCTAGTTTTTCTTATCTTCCACAGAAGTTTTTCAAGAAGTTTTTGTTGGCCCAGAGGCCTTCCACTCTATTTTGATGATGATTAACTCATGTAGTTATGTTTATTAATAATCTTGTGATGTTTAGTTTCAGATCTCTAACCAAGATATTAGTAGGTGATTAGCTTCAACAAAGGTGTTTTGGAGCTTTTCACATGGTGATTCAAGAGCCCGAGCATCAAAGTTCATATCTAGCACTCGTTGGAGTCAAGCTCGGTGGATCACGGTTTGGATCGAGTCGACTTGGAGACGACACTCTATAAGAAGACCTCGGTACATAGTTTTGGTTTATGTTTTAGATCCATTTGTAAAGATTAGATAGTGTGATATGCTCAAGTTCACAACACACACACTTGTTTAAGTTTCATGTTTTGGTTTTTGGTTTAACCGATCTTGGTTTTCATGAATAAATAGTATCAAAATAAGTTTACATTGTTTAATATATATTAGATATGTTCTATATGTTGGCCCAGAGGCCTTCCACTCTAGTTTTGATGATGATTAACTCATGTAGTTATGTTTACTAATTATCTTGTGATGTTTAGTTTCAGATCTTTTAATCAAGATATTAGTTGGTGATTGCTTCAACAAGATAGTTTGAAAGCTTTCACATGGTGATTCCAGAGCCCGAGCATCAAGATCATACATAGCACTCGTTGGAGTCAAGCTCGGTGGATCACGGAGTTTTGGAGTTTGGATCGAGTCGACTTGAAGATGGAGATCGTCAAGAAGACTTAGGTATCCTAGTTTAGTTTTTGTTTTAGATCCATGTGTAAAGACTAGATAGTGTGATATGCTCAAGTTCACAATACACACACGTTTTATGTTTTGGATTCGGTTTTTCGGTTTTTGGTTTAACCGATATTGGTTTTCATGAATAGATAGATTCAAAACAAGTTTACTTGGTTTATGTATATTAGATTTGTTCTATATACATGCATGCTTCAACTTCTTAGACAAACTTATTTTGATATGCCTATTCATGAAGTTTGGTGTTTTGATATTTTTAACAAAACATATTTTGGTAATTAAAGACAAAAACAATGATATGTATATGTTTCATGTATATTGGACCTATGTCCATATGCAACATGCTTTAAAGTGTTTAAGTATCATGTTTTTGTATTTGAATGAGTTTTGAAAAAATCAGATTTCCTATTGAAAAATCCAAGTTTGAAAAAATACAAATTTTGGTTTTCGGTAATTTTTTCATAACACAAAAATGGTTCAATATGTTTGATATTTGTGTTGAAATTTTTATCACAGGTTTGTATGTCATATATAAAGTTAGAAACTATTTTTGTGGATTTTTAAAAGATTTATGGGAATTTTTAGAATAATTTTTAACTCAGTTTTCTGACCCAGAACCCAGCCTGCCAGGCTCTGGCGGTCGACCGGACCCAGAGTCGGTCGACCGGTGCACACACCTGTGCACGTTGGCCAGGCATTTGGGCGGTCGACCGTGCGGTCGACCGGCCGGTCAACCGCTGGCTTCCAACGGTCAAATTTTTGACCGTTGGCGGTCGACCGGGCGGTCGACCGCCAGCCGCCAAGGCTGACAATTTCAGCAAACGACTAGTTTTTGGATTGGGGGTATATAAATCCCATTTCTTTGGGATTTTGGCTAAGATTTTCAAGAAGAAAAATTTGTCTATTCTCTAGTGTTTAAAACAAGTTTTCAAAAGTGTTTAAAGCTTAAAAGATTTCATCTTTGTTTTGTTTTCAAGGGTTTTGGAAAATTCAAAGAAAACTAGGTTTTTGGGATATTGTTTTGAATCTTCATTTCTATCATTTACAAGAGGTTTCCCAAGTAGTTTTTCTTTGTTATTTGATTTCCAAAAACACCTTGATTTCCACTTGAGCTATATCATTCTATCCTATTCTATAGGATCATTATTTGTGGGAAAAGGAATTGGTTTGTGGTTAAGATATACCACCAAGTTGTAAACCCTATTCTATTGTGATATCCCTCTTGGGTAGAGGTTGATTTGGGTTGTTAGTTGCTCCCTCTTTGGTAGAGGTTGAGGTTGTTGTTTACTCCCTCTTGGTGAGGTGGAGTTGGTGTTGAATTTGTATCCCTCTTTGGTAGAGGTGAATTGTGGTTTACTCCCTCTTGTGTGAGGTGGAGTTGGATTGGTGTTAGCCTCGGTGGAGGTTGTATTTGTTGGATTGGTGGAGTTTGGTACTCCGGTCTTCGGTAGACCATTTGTATTGCCTCGGTGGAGGTTGTATTGGTTGAGAGAGGAGTTCGGTACTCCTAGTGGATTGGAAATCCTTCTCGGTGAAGGCGGGGACGTAGAGCTCGGTGCTCGAACCTTGAAACACATCTTGTTGTTTGCGTTTGATCAATTGACTCTCAACCCTCTCTCTCTTTTATTTGTGTATTGCATCATTCATATTGTCATATCTTATATACTTGTGTTGTGCCTTGCATCTATTCATATTGCTCATTCATATTATATGCTTGGCTTGTGTGTGTGTGCCTCACTTGTGCTTAACCATGAGAGCTTCATATAGCGCCTCAACTCTTATTCAGAGGAATCAAGAGGAGTTAGTCCAGAGCCCTTCATGGGGAATTCGGCTACACTCGTTGGTTGCACTAAGTGTTAATTGCAATTAATTTTAATTTCCGCATTTAGTTCATTAGATTAGCCGTACACCTATTCACCCCCCTCTAGGCGTACTTACAATTGGTATCAGAGCCTACACTCCTGATATTTGGTTTAACCACCTAGGAGTGAGATCTTGGTTGCTAATCTACATTTGCATTTGCATGTATATCTTGTTTGCACACACTCATGGATTGCTTATCACCTCCCATGTTCGATGTCTCCAACATTGACATGTGAAAATTTAGAATGTCCATGTACCTAAAAACCTAGGCTTGCATGTTTTCCTTGCCGCTACCAAGAAATGCTATCTTGGTAACCTCAATCATATAGGGGCCAATACACAAGCCCTTGAGGCTATTAGAAGCACGCTTAATAAAGAATATCTTATGCTTGTTTCTAATTTTGATTCCGCCTTTGCAGTGTGGAACAAATTGACCACCTCCAAGCTTCAATTGCCAATTCAACCGGAGGAGGAATCTAGCGGAGAATCCGAGTCACAATGCTTCATGGTCCAAGGGAATGACTCCCTTGAGGTATATTCGGAATCTCAACTAGATTGTGATGATGCTAGTTCTTCTAGTAATGAGCATGTTAATCCTAACACTTTAAATGAAGAACTTTCTATTGTTGTGAAAAATTGATAGAAAAGTATAATCTTTTAAAAAAGAAGACTTTTGCATTAAATAAAGAAAATGAAAATTTGTCTTCTAAACTTGGTTTGGTTTTGCAAGAGAAAGAGGAGATTTCTAATGAAAGGGATTCATGAAATCTAAGCTTGAACTTGCCCTAAAAGAAAATGAATTTTTGAAAAATAAAAATGATTGTGAAATAATTTTGAAGAAAAATGAAAAATTGTCTTCAAAAGTTGACTTTGTTTTAAAAGAAAATAATTCTTTAAAAATGAAAATTGCTTCTATTTCTAAGGATTTAGAAGATTGTTTAAAGAAAAATATTGTTTTGAAAAATGATATGTCTACACATGTTTGCCATGCTAGGATAGTTTCATCTAGCATACCTATTGCATGCTCCACTTTTTTTTTAATTAAAAATGATATATCTATGCTAAAGAAGAATATGGATTGTTTAGGCTCCACTTTGAGCCATTGTGTTGTGAGTCATACACGCTTGGAATCTTTGTTTCGAAAGAAACAAGTTCCATCTTTGCATGCACACCATTCACGGCATACACATGCTCCTCACGGTCACACCCATCACATGTATGCTCATGTGTACATTGTTGGCCCAAAGGCCTTCCACTCTAGTTTTGATGATGATCAACTCATGTAGTTATATGTTTACTAATAATCTTGTGATTTTAAGTTTCAGATCATTAGCAAGATATTAGTTGATGATTAGCTTCAACAAGGAGTTTAGAAGCTTATCATGGTGATTTCGGTGCTCAAGCTTCAAGATCTTTCCTTTGCACTCGGTGGATCACGCGTTTGGGAGCAAGTCTACTTGAAGATGGAGGTCATCAAGAAGACTTAGGTATCCTAGTTTAGATAGTGTGTTTAGATCCATTTGTAAAGCTTAGTATAGTTGATATGCTCAAGTGCACAAACACACACGTTTTATGTTTGGTTTTTGGTTTTCATGAATAGTTGATCAAAACAAATTTAATTGGTTTATGTATAGTAGTTTCATTCTATACATGCATGCTTAACTTTTAAATAAACTTATTTTGACTTTCCTATTCATGTATTGAAAAATTCAAGTTTGATAAAATACAAGTTTTGGTTTTTGGTAAAAATGATTAGACACAAAAATAGCTTCATATGCTTGATATTTGAGCTAAACTTTTTATCACATGTATATATATCAATGCAAAATGTTAAAACTATTTTTGAAGATTTTTACAAGACTTAAAAGATTTTTTAGATAAATGTTTTAACTGTGTTTCTGTCTCAGAACAGTGACTGACAGGTCAGGTCGGCCGACCGCGCGGGTCGACCGCACCAAAGGCCGGTCGACCCTTGCGGTTGACCGACGTGCACAAGCTTGTGCACGTTTGGCAGTCATTGGGACGGTCGGCCGAGCGGCTGGCCGGACTAGAGAGCTCTGCTCTCTGTTTCTGGCGGTCGGCCGGGCGGTCGACCGAGATGGCCCAACAGTCATATTTATGACCGTTGGCGGTCGGCCGGCCGGCCGACCGCTAGCCTGTCAGGCTGCCAGATCAGCCTAACGGCTAGTTTTCTATTTGGCCTATATAAACCCCATTACTTTGGATATTTGGCCAAGATTTTCTGAGCTAATTTTTTCCTATTCTCTGGTTTTGAAAAGAAGTTTTTAAAAGAGTTTAAAGAGAAAAAAGATTCATCTTGTTTGCTTTTAAGTGTTTTGTTATTTTCAAAGAAAATAGGTTTTTGGGAATTGGTTTCTTATTCTTCATTTCTATATCAATTTGGCATTTTCCCAAGAGATTTTCTTTGATCAAAACACTTTGTTTTTCCACACTTGAGCTATCACCTATCCTATTCTATTAGGATCAATTGTTTGTGAAAAAAGGAAAGAGGTTTGTGGTTGAGACTACCACTAGTTGTAAACCCTTGATTTCTTGTGTTGCTCCCTCTTTGGTAGAGGTTGAGGTTGTTGTATTGGGTTGGTGTTTGCTCCCTCTTTGGTAGAGGTTGAGGCTTGTGGTTTGCTCCCTCTAGTGAGAGGTGGAGTTTGGTTTGTAAACCCTCTTCGGTAGAGGTGTTGGTTGTTGTTATTTGGCTAAGGGCCTACCCCTCTTGTGTGAGGTGGTGTTTGTATTGAGAGAGGAGTTTGGTACTCCTAGTGTTGTAACAAATCCTCCTCGGTGGAGGTTCCTTCGGTGGGAGATAGTGGATTGGAAATCCTTCTCGGTGAAGGCGGGGATGTAGAGTTAGGGGCTCGAACCTCGAAACATATCTTGTTGTTAGCGTTTGATCCATTGTCTCTCTAACCCTCTCTCTCTTTATTTTGTGCATTGCATTATTCATATTTCCATATCATTCATATTGCTTGTGTTGCCTTGCATCGTTCTTATTGTTATATCTCTTATATGCTTGGATTGCTTGTGTGTGCCTCACTTGTACTTAACCACAAGAGCTTCATATAGCACCTCAATCCATATCTAGGGGAATCAAGAGGAGTTAGTCTAGAGCCCTTCACGGGGAATTCGGCTACACTTGTGTGTTGTACTAAGTGTGTTTGCAAATTTGTTTTAAGCTTCCGCATTTAGCGCATTTAGTTTCTAGATTAGCACCATCACCTATTCACCCCCCTCTAGGTGTGCTTTCAATTGGTATCAGAGCCTAGGCTCCTGATACTTTAGGCTTAACATCCTAAGAGTGAGATCCATTTGTTTGCTAATCTATTATTTGCATTTTCTTGTTTGCACACTCATATAGTTTACCATGGATTTCATGACCCCACCTAGCTTTGATCCTTCCAACATTGTTGTTTGGAAGTATAGGATGTCCATGTACCTAAAGACCCTAGGTTTGCATGTTTTCCTTGCCGCTACCTAGAGATGTTATCTTGGTGACCGCAAGCATTTAGGGGCCAATGCACAAGCCCTTGAGGCCATTAGAAGCACATTAAATAAAGAATATCTTATGCTTGCTTCTAACTTTGATTCCGCATTTGCAGTGTGGAATATGTTGACAACCACAACCACCTCCAAGCTTCGATTGCCAATCCAACCGGAGGAATCTAGTGGAGAATCTGACTCACAATGCTTCATGGTCCAAGGGAATGACTCCCTTGAGGTACATTCGGAATCTCAACTAGATAGTTTTGATGCTAGTTTATCATGTGATGATTATGTTGATCCCCATGCTTTGAATGAAGAACTATCTATTGTTTGTGAAAAATTGATTGAAAAATATAAGATTTTGAAAAAGAAAAGTTTAGGCCTTGAAAAGGAAAATATAAGTTTACATTCTAGACTTAACAATGTTTTGCAAGAGAAGGTTGAGGTCTATAATGAAAGGGATTCATTGAGATCTCATCTAGACCTTGTTCTAAAAGAAAATGAGTTTTTAAAATCTAAAAATGATTGTGAAACACTTTTGAAGAAAAATGAAAATTTAACTTCAAAAGTTGATTTTGTTTTAAAAGAGAATGTTGCTTTGAAAAACAAAATAATTTCTATTTCAAATGATTTAGATATTTGTTTAAAGAAAAACATTGTTTTGCATAATAAAATTGATGCACATATTTGCCATGCTAGGGTAGTATCACACACTTCACCTATTGCATGTGCCACCTCTTCTTTAATTGAACAAGACATATCCATGCTTAAGAAGAATGTTGTTTGTTTGGGCTCCACTTTGAGCCATTGTGCCAAGAGCCATACACGTTTGGAAACTTTGTTTCGAAAGAAACAAGTTTCATCTATACATGCACACCCCACGGCATACACATGCTCCTCACGGACACCACCAACACATGTATGCTCATGTGTACACTTGTACACATTGTGGACGTAAGGGCCACCTTGCTAAATTTTGCTATGATCGTATACATGTTTCTAATTTAGCAAATAAGTTTGTTTGGGTTAGAGAAGGTACTAACCCCCATGGACCCAAGAAGATATGGGTACCAAAGACCACCCCTCCTTTATTTGATGTAGGTGTGGGCTCTCACATGACGTGAGAGTATAGGTACCTTGGAGTGGATGCGTTCCGTGCTTAAAGAGAACCTTTTTGGATGCATCACTTTCAAGGGATATTTGGTGGGAGGACCACCTCATTTTGGAGACTAGAGAAGTGCCTCATCGGTTTTGGTATAAATCTCTAACTCCTTATTATTATGTACATGCTAGTTCATTTATCATATTCATAGCATGTTCATGTTTTGTGTTCTTATGTGCTTCATGTGGTGATTACATGCTTAGATGAAGTTTTTATCAATACTTGTATTATACATGTACAAATAGAGAGCTACATTTGTTTTATATATGATTGCACTTCATGCTCATTTGTACTCACTATATGCATATGTATAGACTAGTCTTGATAATTCTCATTTATACATGCTTTGCCAATTTTTATGCTTTACTTCATGTATATGTATTTTGAATTCAAAACTAATAAATATACATGTATACCCGTGAGTCTCTTGCCTTCATGCAAATACATTTGATAGACTCTTTTATGTTTGGGATATGTATGTGTATTGTTAGTTTTGGATAAATCATACATATACCATGAAGATTAGTGTTTTTATGAAAAATGTTTTTGATGTGTTTGATATTCATGTTTCATTTGAGCTTCAATGACTAGTTTCATAAAAATGCCATTTACATGATCTTTCAACACTCACATTTTCTTTATTTTTCATGACTTAGATTCATGATCATTTTGAGCTTAATTGGAAATTTCATAATGCCATGTCACACATTACTTGTACACTCACCATTTTTAAAATATTTCTTGTCACGCCCCGCTTCCAAAAAAACGCTGGAGCGGAGACGCGACACGAGTCGGCGACGCATATACGCAAGGAAAATCCCTCACGCATACGCGCTAAGCCTTAAGTAACCTGAAACAAGCTATAATAAATCCTAACTGTAATGAATACTGAATACTGCAATACCACATATGAGCAACCACGCATGATATCATATGAATCAAGACTGGAATAACAACTGAACTGATATAACAAGAAACAGGAAATGATACGAAGGCTAGAAAGATAAAAGTACCAGAATAGAATAGGGAGAAGCTCCAGCTATTCGCAAAGAGCACAGTCTCAACGTACACCTGCACAAAGGAAACCAATCGTCCAATATCTGGACGTGCAAATCCAGGGTCGTCAGAACGCGACCATGGTGAGTGTGTGTGTAAAGGGAAAATAGCTCGTGCATAAGAACATGTGCATAAAGCAATATCAAGAACAACTGCAGATAACATATAACTGAATAGCATGACAAACGACTGCAGATATAAGATAAATAAATATCATGACATGATAACATCTGAACTGAAGTATAACTGATAACAGCATGAACAAAGATATAAGACAACTATCACAACTGTAACTAACAACTGATATAAAGGTCAACTATCTCAAATGTAGACTAATAGCTGATGTCTGATGTGTAACCTATATGTCACTAGTCTGGTTGGTTATTATTAACCTAACTAATGCAGTACTTAGCTGTGTCCCATACCACAGCCATTTTCCCACATATCAAACAATGTTATCGTTGTTGTAATTGCCTGCCAATGTAGTGCATGTGTTTTGGAAGAGTACCGTGCATGCCCGGTACCACGGTCTATCACCCCTGGCACTGAACCAGGACAAGCCGCTAGGCTCTGACAACTGAAGACCACAGCCCCACACGAAAAGACAACTAGTGTGGCGCCGTAATCCGGGCATAGCCCTGACAACTGACAACTGAATGGGTAGCCAGTACTACCCTGGTTCCCCATGGTTGGAACCCACAACTCGGTACCATAAGAATCCTTCCAAAATACACGACATGCATCATCAGGCAATTACCCCTGTTCCCCGGGTTATGATGTCTTTTATTAATAAGCAATCAATGTTATTTAATATGTAATAGTAACCAATATCTCCAATAACTGCTGATGTCAATACTAGCTGATAATCTGACAACTGGCAACTGTGGTATCTGACAACTATGATATCCGACAACTGTGATATCTGATAACTGAGTAGCTGACAACTAATATCTGACATCTGAAATAAGATACTGGAGATATAGCCACTAACACAAAGGTGATACAGACAACTAGTCTCACTGACAACTATAACTAGTAACTGATCTCTGCCATCTCATATCAACAATGAAATACATGATCACCGATCCCTACCACAATGTATCACTGACAACTCATATAAACTCTGAACATGAACATCTTATAATCACCAACAAGTATCTCACTAATAAGTAACAAACCGATAATTGGTAACTCCGAAGTACAGCATCACTGATATCAAATAGATTACTATCACAATAGCTCATTCTCTCAAAGTAACCAATAACTAACATCATAACAAGTCCATATCAATATCTGAATGAGTCATCACCAATAAAAGAATATCAAGTCAACACATACTGAATCATATCAAAATAAGGGAATCATCCTCCATTAACTTATGGTCTAGAATATCTACTCTTGATACTCAACATCAACATCATATCATCTAAACAAATTCCAATGCCAACAACGTCAATCTCATCTCAATATAAATCAGGCTCCAATATAAGGAATATAGATTCTGGGTAACCTTTAACTCAAGATCAATGTAAGTCACAACTCAACTAATTCAGTCATATCTGATATGTCCTCAAATACTCAACTAAATAAGTCATGTCTAATCACTGAACATCATTCAATGTAAATAACATAAGTCCAGATCAATCCGAAGTCATTACAACCAACTCATAATTTCAATAGTTCCATAACAATCGAGTATCAATACACATCAAGTACTCCGATACATTAATCACCGTTCCAACATATATCCATAATCAGGCACAACTTTCTCACTCTAACAATCTAATCTGATTTCCAAGTCTTCACAATCACTACTTCTATTAAGATCATTCACAATATCCCAACACTCGGTATCACAACATATTCATGCATATAAGTTCTATCATGATATCTCAATACTAGGTACTATGACATATACATGCATCTATATCCAATACACAACTCATGGGTGAAGTCCACAATCTATCAAGTAACCATACACAGCTGACAGACTCATATTAGTCGACTAAGGCTATATACAAGTCGACTAGGGGAAAGTATAGTCGACTAATCAAGTGGGCCAAGTCGACTAACTCCCCTGCTAGAACAGAAATCAGAGATACATCATCACCTATCCCTTTGTGCTAATATGTGGATTCAAGCCTCTCTCTTACAAACATTAATATGCACAATCTCTACACTAATGTAGGTATACATGGAAGAATCATAATAAGAATCAAGTACATTTAATAAAAGGAATCGAAAGGAGCAAACACTCACATTGGGGAATCTGCGCGTTACCGGGCGAGTCGCCGTTACGGTCGCTGTGGTGCCGCTCTTCGCTGTCGGACTGCATAGGACGGTAGCCAGGGTGCTGGGGAAGACCTGGCTGCAATCTGGGGATCTCTCGCTCGCCGGAAGGGCCTGGAATCGCCGCTCGCTCGCTGCCTGTGCTGCTGGTCTGGGTGGAATCTGCTGTGCGCGTCGCCGGGCGAGTCGCTGCCGCGGTGGCTGTGGTGTCGTTCTTCGCCATCGGACTGCACGGGAGGGTAGCCAGGTTGTTGGAGAAAGCATGGCAGCAAGCTGGAGATCTCGCGCTCGCCGGAAGGGCCTGGAATTGCCGCTCGCCTGAACTTGCACAGATCTGGATCTGCTGCAGATTTGGGCTGTTCCTCGCTGTTGTGGTCGCTGTTCGTGCCCGGCTGACGGGTGGTGGTCGCCAAGTGGTGTTGCTGCTGTTGGTGGTGTTGCCGAGTCGCCGTGGTGGGGATCCGGGGCCCGTCGAGGTGCTGATCTGCTGTGCACGGCCTGGGGAACACGCCTGCAGATCCCATCTGCAGGCTGCTGATCTGCTGTTGCTGCCAAGTGCTCGCTGCCACCTTTGCTGGTGGCGCCTGGGGCTGGTGCGGCTACTGGTGGATGCGCCAGGGGAGGAGGACAGCAAGGGGGTGACCCGGCCTGATGATGTTGGCCGGCCTGGGTGCAGATCTGGCTGTCGATGGGGCTGCAGCAAGGAAAGATGTGCTGGTGGATGGAGGTCGGCCTGGAAGTGCCATGGGGCTGCTGTGCTGGGAAAGTGCGGCAGCCTGGAGAGGGATTGGGGATCTTGCCGTGGTGGACTATGCACGACCAATGAGAGGAGATGCCACCAATGGTAGATCGATGCTTGGCCTGATGGTGTGGCTTCGGGTTGAAGCTTGCTCGGCCATGGACTGGATCAATGGGCGGCTGTTGGTTGGGGGAAGGGCTGCCACGGCTGGAGGAGAAGGGATTGTGCGGCTGATGAGGCTGGGATTAGGTTAGGCTATTGACTAGGTTAGGGTTTCTTGCTTAGGTTTAGGAATATATATAGTATGTGTAAATAATAGGTTATTGGGTTTGCGGGTATTGGGTTGTGGACATGCTAATGAATCGGGATCCGATAGATGAATGGGTAGGCTAACGGATTGGGATCTAATAGTTGAATGGGCATAGGTTCATCAATTGGGTAGTGAGCATAATGAATTATGGAATCACCAATGGGTAAGGGGAAATAGGGTGAGAGGCTAACAAGGAGAACACCACCACCACCACCAAGATTAGTATTAACACAAATGCCAACATCAAATTAAATGCCCAAAATAATAGAACACTATTAATAAATAATGATACACTAAAATAGAATCAACAATAATTAATAATGGAAGAATAATTTGTCTTATATTATCTGAAAATAATTTTGCATATCCAACAATAATAATCTCAAGAGAAATAAATTAACTTGATTAATTAAAAATAATCGGTAAATCAAAATAATACTTTAGGAATATGAAAATACTGTATTACTAGGTAGGGATCTTACATTTCTCATGAGTATGTTTTCATGAGCATGTATGGACTTTATTGAATATTGAGTGTTTTTAAGTTCTATGTGATTTACATGTGTTTTATGAAAATTATTTTTAGTTTATTCCTTTCTTGAAGGATTTCGTACTAGTTAACAAAAATTTCCATTTTAACTAGTTCGTATTCTTCATTTTGATATGAGTTATACCATGCTTTTATTGTTATGTCAATTGGCATCATTGAACTCTTTCAATTGGTATCAATCTTGATTCTTTTGTATACTTATATGTGTTTATGTATGTATGCTTTCATTTCAATTGTATCAATATCTATTGGAATCTATTTTTTTTTCATACATATATATTTTATTTGTGCCTACTATATTCCTATATCTTAGAGCACAAATATTTGTTTATGCTAAGCTTGAAAATTTCTAATGATTGATTTGTTTTCAATTAGTATCTTAAAACAAGCTTATGCATGTGTTTAGTTTGTTTTTCATAAAGGGGGAGAAAATTTGATTTTGTCTTTCAATTGGTATTTGATTCCCACTTCCTTACTTTATGATAGAAAATAAGTTTCATATTGGTATCATATGCTTAAAAAAAAAATTTAAAAGTTTTGATTTGTATTGCCTATATGCAAGGAGAGCTTAACATCTCTTCCACATATAGATTCATGTTGAGTGTATCTAGTAATGAGGAGCTTAACATCTCTTCTTTATGTGGTACACGTGTGTAGGGGGAGCTTCACATCTCCTCTTATGCATTACATAATGTGTGTTATGAGAATTAGGGCTTAACATCCCTCTTTCATGTAATGCATATGTGTAGGGAAGCTAACTTAGCGTCTTCCTCTTCATGAATGTATATAGCATATAACATTTATTGATCTTTGTTCACCTTCAATTGGTATCAAAATGCACTTCATTGACATATATGTTTCATTTGGTATCTTAATTGAGTGTACATCTTATGCTTTGTTTTTCACCCCTTATTTACATCATCTGTGTTTTAGACAAAAAGGGGGAGAACATTGATTTATTGTTTTTAACCCTTTATTGTTTCTTTGATTAGAACAAAAAGAGGGAGAAAAATTTATTCGTATTTTGTGTTTATGTCTCTACCCCTTTGTTGATGATTGACAAAAAGGGGGAGAAAGATTTTGAGTTTATAGAGTTTATATGCATGTATATGCATGTTTACGTTTTTGCATATATGATATTTTAATTGGTATCTAGATGTTTTGTTTAAAATATATCTCATTTGGTATCTAGAGCCTTTATTGTTTATGCATTATCATTCATGCATATTATTGTTTATTTGTTTATTTGTTTATGCATGAGTTAAGGGGGAGATTCTTTGAAGCTTAACTTTAATCCATGCATATATAACTCCATGAGTTTTGTCATCATCAAAAAGGGGGAGATTGTTGGCCCAAAGGCCTTCCACTCTAGTTTTGATGATGATCAACTCATGTAGTTATATGTATACTAATAATCTTGTGAGTTTAAGTTTCAGATCATTATCAAGATATTAGTTGATGATTAGCTTCAACAAGGAGTTTAGAAGCTGATCATGGTGATTCCGGTGCTCAAGCTTCAAGATCTTTCCTTTGCACTCGGTAGATCACGCGTTTGGGAGCAAGTCTACTTGAAGATGGAGGTCATCAAGAAGACTTAGGTATCCTACTTTAGATAGTGTGTTTAGATCCATTTGTAAAGCTTAGTATAGTTGATATGCTCAAGTGCACAAACACACACGTTTTATGTTTGGTTTTTGATTTTCATGAATAGTTGATCAAAACAAATTTAATTGGTTTGTGTATAGTAGTTTCATTCTATACATGCATGCTTAACTTTTAAATAAACTTATTTTGACTTTCCTATTCATGTATTGAAAAATTCAAGTTTGATAAAATACAAGTTTTGGTTTTTGGTAAAAATGATTAGACACAAAAATAGCTTCATATGCTTGATATTTGAGCTAAACTTTTTATCACATGTTTATATATCAATGCAAAATGTTAAAACTATTTTGAAGATTTTTACAAGACTTAAAAGATTTTTAGATAAATGTTTTAACTGTGTTTCTGTCCCAGAACAGTGACTGACAGGCCAGGTCGGCCGACCGCACGGGTCGACCCTTGCGGTTGACTGACGTGCACAAGCTTGTGCACGTTTGGCAGTCATTGGGACGGTCGGCCGGGCGGCCGACCGGACCAGAGAGCTCTGCTCTCTGTTTCTGGCGGTCGGCCGGGCGGTCGACCGAGATGGCCCAATGATCATATTTATGACCGTTGGCGGTCGGCCGGCCGGCCGACCGCTAGCCTGTCAGGCTGTCAGATCAGCCTAATGCTAGTTTTCTGTTTGGCCTATATAAACCCCATTCCTTTGGATTTTTGGCCAAGATTTTCTGAGCTAATTTTCCCTACTCTCTGGTTTTAAAAAGAAGTTTTTAAAAGAGTTTAAAGAGCAAAAAGATTCATCTTGTTTGTTTTTAAGTGTTTTGTTATTTTCAAAGAAAATAGATTTTTGGGAATTGGTTTCTTGTTCTTCATTTCTATATCAATTTGGTATTTTCCCAAGAGATTTTCTTTGATCAAAACACTTTGTTTTTCCACACTTGAGCTATCACCTATCCTATTCTATTAGGATCAATTGTTTGTGGAAAAAGGAAAGAGGTTTGTGGTTGAGACATACCACTAGTTGTAAACCCTTGATTTCTTGTGTTGCTCCCTCTTTGGTAGAGGTTGAGGTTGTTGTATTGGGTTGGTGTTTGCTCCCTCTTTGGTAGAGGTTGAGGCTTGTGGTTTGCTCCCTCTAGTGAGAGGTGGAGTTTGGTTTGTAAACCCTCTTCGGTAGAGGTGTTGGTTGTTGTTGTTTGGCTAAGGGCCTACCCCTCTTGTGTGAGGTGGTGTTTGTATTGAGAGAGGAGTTTGGTACTCCTAGTGTTGTAACAAATCCTCCTCGGTGGATGTTCCCTCGATGGGAGATAGTGGATTGGAAATCCTTCTCGGTGAAGGCGGGGATGTAGAGCTAGGGGCTCGAACCTCGAAACATATCTTGTTGTTAGCGTTTGATCCATTGTCTCTCTAACCCTCTCTCTTTATTTTGTGCATTGCATTATTCATATTGCCATATCATTCATATTGCTTGTGTTGCCTTGCATCGTTCTTATTGCTATATCTCTTATATGCTTGGATTGCTTGTGTGTGCCTCACTTGTACTTAACCACAAGAGCTTCATATAGCACCTCAACCCATATCTAGGGGAATCAAGAGGAGTTAGTTCAGAGCCCTTCACGGGGAATTCGGCTACACTTGTGTGTTGTACTAAGTGTGTTTGCAAATTTGTTTTAAGCTTCCGCATTTAGCACATTTAGTTTCTAGATTAGCACCATCACCTATTCACCCCCCCTCTAGGTGTGCTTTCATACACATGTACACATTGTGGACGTAAGGGCCACCTTGCTAAATTTTGCTATGATCGTATACATGATGTTAATTTAGCAAATAAATTTGTTTGGGTTAGAAAAGGAACTAACCCCCATGGACCCAAAAGAGTATGGGTACCAAAGACCACCCCTATTGTATTTGATGTAGGTGTGGGCTCTCGCATGATGTGAGAGCGATGGTGCCTTGAAGTGGATGCGTTCCGAGCTTAAAGGGAACTATTTGGACATATCACTTTCAAAAGAAGTTTTGGTAGGAGGACCACCTTGGTTTGGAGAACTAGAGAAGTGCCCTCATCGGTTTTGGTATCGATCTCTAACTCCTGTTTATATTTACATGCTTTCATATCATTGTTTATAGCATGTTTTGATGGTTATAGATTATTATGATTATGCCATGTGATTTAGATTAGTGATATACATGTTAGTTATTTGAGACACCCATGTTTAATTTGGACCTATATCTATGTGTTCTCACTTTGTTTTTGACTAATATGTATGTCCTAGATCTAATGCACATGCATATACATAATGATCATATGTGTGTTTATGATTTTTGTTTTGTTTTTTATGCTTCATGATTTGAATATATGTTTAAATGTTAGTTTTCATTAAGACTAGAATTTATACTTGTACATATAGTGGGCCACAAATAAATTTTTATATGTTTGAGCTTGACGCTTATTTGTACCCATTAGATGTGCTAGTATAGTCTAGTTTTGATGATTCATGCATTTGACTTGTATTCCCATTTTTGGACATGTTTTATGATCATGTGTTTTCACTTCATGATATGTCCATCTTGTCTAAACTATTGATTATACATATACATCCTTTGAGCCACGTGCCTTCATGCATATATATTTGTGGACTCGTTATGTTTTGGATATATATGTATGCTTTAGTTTGTACTTAACATACATAAGCCTTGAAGAAATCGAGTTTTGATGATTTTCATGTTTTTGAGGAATATTGAGCTTGAATGATTATTTGTGTCACATAACACTTGTATACTCACTTCATTTAAATGTTTCTCATGATTATGTTTTTCATGAATATGTATGGGCTTTATGGAATTCGAGTGTTTAGTGCCATGTGATTTACATGTATTTCATGAAATATAATTTTGTTTTATTCCTTACTTGAAGGATTTCGTACTAGTTTAGAAGTTTTTCCATTTAACTAGTTCGGATTCTTCGTTATGGTAGAGTTTTCAAACATACTTTATTTTTTTGAAACCTATTTTTGAAAACCCCAACCTTCTACGGGCGGTTGGTTGGGAGACCATGCCTTGTATGTTTTATATTGGAAATCATTTTAAACATGAGCATGAAATGGGTGGTAGGAAATATGAGATATACTCTTGATATTATTGTTGTTTCAATTGGTATCATTGGATTCTTTCAATTGGTATCAATATTGACATTTCTTGTATACTCATATATATTTTTATGTATGTATGCTTTCACTTCAAATTGTATCAATTTCGATGGTATCTAATTTTTCATACATATATATGTTTATGCTAAAGCTTGAATTTTTAATGACCATCATGTTTCAATTGATTAGTTTTCAATTGATATTTTAAACTCAAGCTTATGCATCTTTTTAGTTAGTATTTCATAAAGGAGGAGAAAATTTGTATTTTTATCTTTCAATTGGTATTTTATTTACCGTTGATTTCTACTCCCACACTTTATGTTGAAAATTGATTTTGTTTTGATATCATATGCTCTAAATGATAAATACTTACAATTGGTATCATTTTGTATCAAGATGTCTTTTTGAATACTTTCAATTGGTATCAAGATTTTATTTGTTTTCTCACAATTGGTATCAATGCCTCATTTACTTTCATTGGTATCTATTGATCTATCTCTTTCAATTGGTATCCATGAAAATTTATTTTGGTATCTTAAAATTTGATTTACTAAGATTTATCAAAATTTGTTTTATTGAGAAAATTCAAAATTTTGTTTTAAGAATTGTTAAAAATGTTTTGATATGATTGCATATATGCAAGGGGAGCTTAACATCTCTTCTACATATAGATTCATGTTGAGTGTATCTTATATTGAGGAGCTTGACAACTCTTCTTTATGTGATACACGTGTGTAGGGGGAGCTTCACATCTCTTCTTATGCATTGCATATTTTGTGTTATGTGAATTAGGGCTTGTCATCCTTTCTTCATGTAATGCATATATGTAGGGAAGTTAACTTAGCGTCTTCCTCTTCATGAATGTATATCACATATATTCTTATTATTGATTTGTTTGATGTCACCCTTTATTGATTCTTTGTTTCGGACAAAAAGGGGGAGAACATTGTTTTGTTTTTACTTTAACCCCTTTGTTGATGATTGACAAAAAGGGGGAGAAGTATTTTAGATATATGCATGTTTTAAGGATTTATGTTTATGCATATATATTTTGTTTTGCAAATACAAGGAGATAAGAATTTGATGAGTTTTTATATGCTTGTTTGGCATGTTGTATGCATACATGTTTATGAGCTTTCATTGCATATTTATTGTTTATTGCTATGCATGAGTTAAGAGGGAGCTTCTTTGAAGCTTCACTTTAATCCATGCATATATAACTCCATGAGTTTTGTCATCATCAAAAAGGGGGAGATTGTTGGCCCAGAGGCCTTCCACTCTAGTTTTGATGATGATTAACTCATGTAGTTATGTTTACTAATTATCTTGTGATGTTTAGCTTCAGATCTTTTAATCAAGATATTAGTTGATGATTGCTTCAACAAGATGGTTTGGAAGCTTTCACATGGTGATTCCAGAGCCCGAGCATCAAGATCATACATAGCACTCATTGGAGTCAAGCTCGGTGGATCACGGAGTTTTGGAGTTTTGGATCGAGTCGACTTGAAAATGGAGATCGTCAAGAAGACTTAGGTATCCTAGTTTAGTTTTTGTTTTAGATCCATGTGTAAAGACTAGATAGTGTGATATGCTCAAGTTCACAATACACACACGTTTTATGTTTTGGATTCGGTTTTTCGGTTTTTGGTTTAACCGATATTGGTTTTCATGAATAGATAGATTCAAAATAAGTTTACTTGGTTTATGTATATTAGACTTGTTCTATATACATGCATGCTTCAACTTCTTAGACAAACTTATTTTGATATGCTTATTCATGGGGTTTGGTGTTTTGGTATTTTTAACAAAACATATTTTGGTAATTAAAGACAAAAACAATGATTTGTATATGTTTCATGTATATTGGACCTATGTCCATATGCAACATGCTTTAAAGTGTTTAAGTATCATGTTTTTGTATTTGAATGAGTTTTGAAAAAATCAGATTTCCTATTGAAAAATTCATGTTTGGAAAAATACCGATTTTGGTTTTCGGTAATTTCTTCATAACACAAAAATGGTTCAATATGTTTGATATTTGTGTTGAAATTTTTATCACAGGTTTGTATGTCATATATAAAGTTAGAAACTATTTTTGTGAAATTTTAGAAGATTTATGAAAATTTTTAGAATAATTTTTAACTCAGTTTTCTGACCCAGAACCCAGCCTGCCAGGCTCTGGCGGTCGATCGGGCCGGTCGACCGGACCCAGAGTCGGTCGACCGGGACGGTCGACCGACGTGCACACACCTGTGCACGTTGGCTAGGCATTTGGGCGGTCGACCGTGCGGTCGACCGGCCAGAGAGCTTTGCTCTCTGGATTTTTACGGTCGACCGGCCGGTCGACCGCTGGCTTCCAACGGTCAAATTTTTGACCGTTGGCGGTCGACCGCCAGCAGCCAAGGCTGACAATTTCAGCCAACGGCTAGTTTTTGGATTAGGGGTATATAAACCCCATTTCTTTGAGATTTTGTCTAAGGTTTTCAAGAAGAAAAATTTGCCTATTCTCTAGTGTTTAAAACAAGTTTTCAAAAGTGTTTAAAGCTTAAAAGATTTCATCTTTGTTTTGTTTTCAAGGGTTTTGAAAAATTCAAAGAAAACTAGATTTTTGGGATATTGTTTTGGATCTTCATTTCTATCATTTATAAGAGGTTTCCCAAGTAGTTTTTCTTTGTTATTTGATTTCCAAAAACACCTTGATTTCCACTTGGGCTATATCATTCTATCCTATTCTATAGGATCATTATTTGTGGGAAAAGGAATTGGTTTGTGGTTGAGATATACCACCAAGTTGTAAACCCTATTCTATTGTGATATCCCTCTTGGGTAGAGGTTGATTTGGGTTGTTGGTTGCTCCCTCTTTGGTAGAGGTTAAGGTTGTTGTTTACTCCCTCTTGGTGAGGTGGAGTTGGTGTTGGATTTGTATCCCTCTTTGGTAGTGGTGGATTGTGGTTTACTCCCTCTTGTGTGAGGTGGAGTTGGATTGGTGTTTGCCTCGGTGGAGGTTGTATTTGTTGGATTGGTGGAGTTTGGTACTCCGGTCTTCGGTAGACCATTTGTATTGCCTCGGTGGAGGTTGTATTGGTTGAGAGAGGAGTTCAGTACACTTAGTGGATTAGAAATCCTTCTCGGTGAAGGCGGGGACGTAGAGCTCGGTGCTCGAATCTCGAAACACATCTTGTTGTTTGCGTTTGATCAATTGACTCTCAACCCTCTCTCTCTTTTATTTGTGTATTACATCATTCATATTGTCATATCTTATATGCTTGTGTTGTGCCTTGCATCTATTCATATTGCTCATTCATATTATATGCTTGGCTTGTGTGTGTGTGCCTCACTTGTGCTTAACCACGAGAGCTTCATATAGCGCCTCAACTCTTATTCAGAGGAATCAAGAGGAGTTAGTCCAGAGCCCTTCACGGGGAACTCGGCTACACTCGTTGGTTGCACTAAGTGTTGATTGCAATTAGTTTTAATTTCCGCATTTAGTTCATTAGATTAGCCGTACACCTATTCACCCCCCTCTAGGCGTACTTACACTATATACATGTATGCTTCATCTATTTAAACAAACTTAGTTTGATAGTCTATGTCATGAGTTTGGAGTTTAGGTATTTTAACAAAACTTAATTTTGGATTTTAAGTCAAAAATATTGATATATATATATATATATATTTTATGTATATTGGATTATATCCATATACAACATGCTTAAAAGTTGTTTCAATATCATGTTTTTGTATTTGAATGAGTTTTGGACAAAACGAATTTTCAATTCAAAAATCCTAGTTTTGGAAAAAAATGGAATTTGGTTTTCGGCAAAATTTCTAAGTCACAAAAATGGTTCAAATTGTTTGAAATATGTGTTGAATTTTTTCACACATGTTTGTATATCAAAGTATTATACTGAAACTATTTTTGTGGATTTTTTAGAGATTTTATGGGATTTATTTGGTAATTAAAAACCCAGTTTTTAAATCGTAATTTTTTCCTGCCAGGCTCTGGCGGTCGACCGACCGGTCGACCTGACCAGGAGCCGGTCGACCGGAACGGTCGACCAGATGTGCACAAGAATGTGTACAAGGCCGTATCAGTTGGCCGGTCGACCGACTGAAGGTAACCCACTCTCGGGTTGCCCCGGTCGATCGGGCGGTCGACCGTTACTCTCTGGTTCAGGGCCCGGTCGACCGGGCGGTCGACCGGAAGGCTTAACGGTCAGAAATTTGACCGCTGGCCAGTTGACCGGAAGGCCATTCTGGGCCTAGTCAGCTGCCAACGGGCAAATTCTTTTGGGGCCTATATAAACCCCATTTGAGGGCTGTTTTGTGTAAGGTTTTTAGAGAGAAAAATTTCAGATCATTCAAGTGTTTTCAGTAAAAAGTTTTTGGATTAAAATTCCTATTATCTATTTGTTTTTAAAGTGTTTGTTATTTCAAAGAAAATAGTCTTTTGGGAATTTGTTTTTGGTCTAAAAATTCTATATCTATTTGGAAATTTTCCCAAGTGATTTTCTTTGTTAAAAACACTTTGTTTTCCACACTTGAGCCTATCTACTATTCTATCTATTAGGATCTTTATTTTTGTGGAAAAATTAGTTTGTGGTTGTGAAAACTACCAAGATTGTAACCCTCCTTATTTGTGGTATCCCTCTTGTGTAGAGGTGGATTTTGGAGTGGTGGTTGGCTCCCTCTAGTGAGAGGTTGAGATTGGTGTTTGGCTCCCTCTAAGTGAGGTGGAGTTGGTGTTGGAATCCCTCAAGTGTGAGGTGGTTGTTTTGTATTGGCTAAGTGCCTACCCCTCTTGTGTGAGGTGGTGTTTGTGTTGCCTCTAGTGAGAGGTTGTATTCAGTTGAGAGAGGAGTTGTGTACTCCAGATTGTATTGCCCCAAATCCTCAGTGGAGGTTCCCTGTGTGGGAGTCCTGTATGAACAAGTTAGTGAATTGGAAATCCTTCTGTGTGAAGGCGGGGACGTAGAGCAGTAGCTCGAACCTCGAAACAAATCTTGGTGTTTGCGTTTGATCCATTGACTCTAACTCTCTCTTTTATATTGTGCCTTGCATCTATTCATATTGCTTATTCATATATTATATGCTTGGCTTGTTTGTGTGTGCCTCACTTGTGTCTAACCACGAGAGCTTCATATAGCACCTCAACTCTTATTCAGAGGAATCAAGAGGAGTTAGTCCAGAGCCCTTCACCGGGAATTCGGTTACACACGTTGGTTACACTAAGTGTGTTTCATTTTAGTTTTAAATTCCACATTTTGTTCATTAGATTAGCTGTACACCTATTCACCCCCCTCTAGGTGTACCTACAATTGGTATCAGAGTCAACGCTCCTGATATTTGGTTTAACCACCTAGGAGTGTGATCTTGATTTGCTAATCTAGTTTGCATTTGCACACTTATCTTGTTTACACACACTCATGGATTGCTTAACACCTCCCATGTTTGATGTCTCCAACATTGACATGTGAAAATTTAGGATGTCCATGTATTTGAAAACCTTAGGCTTGCATGTTTTCCTTGCCGCTATCAAGAGATCCTATCTTGGTAATAGCAAGCATATAGAGGCCAATGCACAAGTCCTTGAGGCACTTAGAAGCACGCTTAATAAAGAATATCTTTCTATGGTTTCTAACTGTGATTCCGCCTTTGCGGTGTGAAACACGTTGACCTCCTCCAAGCTTCAATTACTAATCCAAACGGAGGATGAATTTAGTGGAGAATCTGAGCAACAATGCTACATGGTCCAAGGGAATGACTCCCTTGAGGTATATTCAGAATCTCAATTAGATGATGATTGTGCTAGTTCTTCTTGTGATGATTATGTTGATCCAAATGCTTTGAATGAAGAACTATCTATTGTATGTGAAAAATTGTTAGAAAAATATAATCTTTTGAAAAAGAAGAGTTTTAAACTTAACAAAGAAAATAAGAATTTATGTTCAAAACTAGATTTGATTTTGCAAGAGAAAGTGGAGATTTCTAATGAAAGGGATTCATTGAAATCTAAACTAGATCTTGCCCTAAAAGAAAATGAATTTTTGAAAAATAAAAATGATTGTAATGATATTTTGAAGAAAATGAAAACTTCTCTTCAAAAGTTGATTTTGTATTAAAAGAGAATGATTCTTTGAAAAACAAAATTGATTTGATTTCAAAAGAATTGGAAGATTGTTTAAAGAAAAATATTTCTTTGAAAAATGATATAGATTCACATGTTTGCCATGCTAGTATAGCTTCACCTAGCTTACCTATTGCATGCACCTCTTCTTTCATGATTGATAATGATATTTGTTTGTTAAAGAAGAGTGTGGATTGTTTGGGCTCCACTTTGAGCCATTGTGCCATGAACCATACACGTTTGGAATCTATGTTTCGAAAGAAACAAGTTCCTCCTATGCATGCACACCATACACGTCATACACATGCTTCGTACGTTCATGTACATAACACGATGTATGCTCATGTGTACACTTGTACACATTGTGGACGTAAGGGTCACCTTGCTAAATTTTGCTATGATAAGATACATGATGTAAATTTAGCAACTAAATTTGTTTGGGTTAGGAAAAGAACTAACCCCCCTGGACCCAAAAGAGTGTGGGTACCAAAGACCACCCCTATTGTATTTGATGTAGGTGTGGGCTCTCGCATGACGTGAGAGCGATGGTGCCTTGAGGTGGATACGTTCCGAGCTTAAAGAGGACAATTTGGATGCAACACTTTCAAGGGGAGTTTGGTGGGAGGACCACCTTGTTTTGGAGACATGGAGAGTTGCCCTCATGGTTTTGGTAACGATCTCTAACTCCTCATATGTTTACATGATTTTCATATTGTTGATTTCTAGCATGTCATGTTTTAATATTCATTATGCCATATGCCATGTTTATTAGTCTTATGACATACATGATTAGTATTTGAGACATCCATGTTTAATGTGGACCCATATTTTGTGTTCTCTCTATGTTTTAGCTATCATGTAATTCATAGATCTAATGCACATGCATTTGTCATAATGATTATATGAGTTTTTGTTTTGATATCCATGCTTCATGTTTTGATTACTTGTTTGAATGTTAGTTTTCATTAAAACTAGGATATATACTTGTACAACTAGTGAGCCACAAATAGACTATTATATGTTTGTGCTTGAACGCTCATTTGTACTCATTAGATGTACTAGTATAGTCTAGTTTTGATGATTCATGCATTTGACTTGTATTCCCTTATTATACATGTTTTTCATGTGTAGATGTTTAGCTTCATGTATATGCCTATTTTGTCAAAACTTAAGATATACATGTATACCCCTTTGAGTCTTTTTGCCTTTCGTGCAAATCTTTATTATGAACTCAAATTGTGTTTAGGGATATATATGTATACTTCTAGTTTAGACAAAACATACATATACCTTGAAGCCTATTTGACTTTGATGATTTTCATGTTTTGACAAGGAATTTCATAATTGAGCTTAATTGACTATTTTCATGATTATGTGTTTCACATAACACTTGTAAACTTACCTTATTTGATGTTCTCTCATGATTTTGTTTTCATGTGTAACGCCCCGATTCCACGGATACGGGGACGTCACTGCGACGTATATACGTAGGTCAGAAAGTGCCCCCACGTATATACGCTAAGCATAAAAATACAAGCAAGGATCAGAGTACACGCCAAAGCGTGGTATCATACATATGCCAACATGAAAGTACATACACAAAGTTATCACATGATATTATAAAGTATTACACATTACATGTGTATTACATCATAACCAAGTCCAAAGGTGAAATCTACAAATATGTATACAAAAAGCTCACGAGTAGAAAGAAGATCCCGTGAGTCCAAAAGAAGAGTATGGCACGAGGAACTGGGACTAGGATGTCTGCCCGCTAAGGGAAGCTCGATCTACGGAGGACAACTCCACTTCGATCCAGCTTCGAAATCTGAATATGCAAATCCAAGGAATCAAGACATAAAACAATAATGAACTACTGCCAAGTGGCAATGATATAAAAGTAGTGGTTTAGAACACAAATATGATATATAAGGGCGTGTATAACATAGTCATAAATCAGGAACTCCCAAGTAAAGTTGATTATAAGCAAGATTGATTGTATACGCTTAAGTCACGGTCACATGAGACTAGTACATCGAAGGAATAATCCAAACAAGGAAACCCTCATATATATACTTTTGTCTCATGCCACATAAATCCAAGCGTATAGAATCAGAGTTGCAAATCATACGATAGTCAAACGGGAATGCATAACAACAATAATCAGGGTCTATAATATGAGACATAACAGGAACTAAGACAGGAATCATAATAGGTACACATAACGGAAACTATAACAGGAAACATAACTAAGACATAACCGGAATCATCACTGGAATCATGATTTAAATACAACGGGCATCTAATTATTATTATTACTCGTCTGACCCATATATCTAGGTATGTGTCTCGGTATATATCCCGACTCACATACATCCATATATTGGAGAGTCGAGGGTCGTTACCGGAAGTAGATGGAGAACTGATATCACTCCTTATAGTGGTTTCCATACACCTGGAACCAGCTTTGGAGGCCCAAAGTCCCCCGAGTCAGTAAACAGATTCACTACCGCCAATATATATATATAGTATATATATATATACTTTTAATCCATCACTATAAGCAAGGTATCATTCCGGCATCCATCACTTCCTCCCATTCCCCATACAAGTTGTAGTTTATCAATATTATCAAATTACGGGAAAGAATTAACATAACAGTAATAGCCCAACAGATTCAAGAGGTGGCCCCCACAGATTCAAGAGGTGGCCCCCACCGTGTGGTGTGGCACTTTGTTCCATGTGGCACTTTGTTCTGAGGGAGTGGATTCTAGAGGTGGCCCCCACCGAGTATGGTGTGGCACTTAGTTCCATAATAACAAGACAGGATTCCCGTATACATGATAATCACAAAGTCAAGTATATCATGCTTGATTTTAAAAGATAGCATGACCAAGTGGTGATAATACATCAAGTAACCAGTCAGGTCAGGAGATAGATGATAGTCTGGGTAAGTCATGGTACAACATACAGGTCTTGCCAAATAGTGGCATGTCAGGTAGTCAGATGATAACACAGTTACCAAGGTGATATACATGTGTTAAAAGGAAACATGCAATTGACAAGTCTGAAGCAATGACAAGTCTGAAATAATAGCATGGCAATCATAGGAGAAACTCAGAAGTCAACGACCACGAAGGGTCGGCCACGCATAGTAAGAAAGCAGTAAAAGATATATGACATAAAGTATATGAAAACATGAAGCGAATCAATGAAATAAGAAGCAAGAAGGTAGCGAGTAAGAATACTCGCCCAAATCACCAAAACGCCGAAATATCCGGAATCCACTGAAGTTCGGAATGCGCCGCAACCTGTGATATAAATATGTAGAGTGAAGATGAGAGAGAGAAAGAATGGAAGATGATGTGTGTCTAGAGACAAGTCAAGTAATACCTATAGGTGATGTAAGTCTAGAGGGTAAGGTTCATGTTCAAGAAAGGAATCAACTAAGATGGCTAGGCAAAGTTAGTCGACTAGGATGGAAGAGTAGTCGACTAATAGTGGAGTTAGTCAACTAACAGTCTGGTATAGTCGACTAGAACTGGTTTCCAGAGAGTTGGGTTTGGTTTCAGGGAATAGTTAGTCGACTAGGTTAGGAGGGGTAGTCGACTAATAATGATCTTAAGTCGACTAACAGATACTTAAGTCGACTAAGTCTGTGATACAGAAAGTTGGGGTTTCTGTCTCAGGATAAATTAGTCGACTAGGGAAGAATGGGTAGTCGACTAATAGTCTATAGTCGACTAATAATATAGTCAAGTCGACTAGGGCCGAGAGTTAAGGTTTCTGGTTTCAAGCAAGGTTAGTCGACTAGGGTCAAGAGTGTAGTCGACTAAGGGTCTCTAGTCGACTAGGAAAATAGGTAAGTCGACTAATACTGTGTTTCCAGGAAAGGTTAAGTTTCAGCTAAGGGTTTCTAGTCGACTAGGTTCTAGGTCAAGTCGACTAATCGTCTGGAAACAGCAAACAGAACAGATTTCTAGGGTTGGGTTTGATGACTAAATAATCAAGGATTTAAAGACATAATTGAACATGATATGTGAACTTAAGCATGCTAAGAAATAACCAAGTCTTGGTGATGAAAATTACCTACCAAAAGAGATGGTTGATGATGGAAGTTGATGATGAAGAAAAGGTGGAGTCTTTGATGGAGTTGATGACCTTGGTGGTTGTTTCCATGGTGATGAAGGAAGAAGAAGATGAAGCTAGGTTGGAGAGGTGGTGGTGGTTGCCTTGGTGGAGATGAAGGAGATGGAGGTGGTGAAAGCTAGGGTTTGGCTTTGGTGAAGAGAAATGAAAAGAAAGGGATTGAAATGAAAAGGAAATGTATATATAGGATTTGGATTTTGTAAAGGGAGTTGCAATTAAATAAATAAGAGGGGTTTAATTGCAAAGTGGGGAGTGAGGTGTTTCTCTTGGCCAATGGTGGCTTGCCAAGTGAGGGGGTGAGGTGGAGAAGAAGGTGGTGGAAGGTGGTGAGGTGGAGGGTGAGGTGGAGATTTGTGTGGTGGAGATTGGTGGAAATGTGAGGATGAAAATGGAAGCTTAGGGAGGAAGAAAAGAATAAAGGAAAAGGAAAATGGAAAAGAAATGATAAAGAGAAGATATTTCTCTTGGAAGGGAAAATGAAAATAATGAAAGTGGCGGATTCCCGGGATTCGGTAGCGGATGCGGAAATCTTTCGGGAAAATACCGGAATCGTCCGAAATTCAAGTATCTCGGAACGACCCGAAATAAATATCAAAAATCCATAATATAATACTAAGTATCATAGTGAAATCCGTTTTAAGAAATACTTTATAGTTTTAAAGATAAAAATCCCGGAATCAGTTACCTACCGACTCCGAAGGAATTTTCATAAATTCATAAAATCCTCAGAAAAAGAATGTAGGTAGAAAATATGATTCTAAGGAATAAAGCCTAAAGGACCATCTAGAAATTCCTAGCTGTTTGAGAATTAAAAATCCAGGAATCGGTCAGCGGCACTGGCCGACACCGGTTTTGAAGAAATTCATTTTAATTCCAGAAAAATCTAGAAAATCATAGAAAATATATAATAATGGAAAATGACATTTAAAATTAAAATTGGTCAAATACAGGAAGTAAATCGAGAAATACGGTCGAAAATCTGAATACGCAACTAAGTACGTATTCCGGGAACGGGGTATTACAATCCACCCACCTTACAAAAAATTGCGTCCTCGCAATTTCGTTAAGGGGTAAATTGAATACAAAGGGGACAAAGGCTGGAATAAAGGCTTCATAAAACCAAAACAGGGAAAGGATAGGAAGGATTTAGGAATCAAAGGAAAGATAGTCAAGGAGGGATTTGAAATCAAAGGAAAGATAGTCAAGAAATAGATAACTCTGCACTTGCAGTTGGAATGTATAACCAAGACTCATGTATTCCAGTTGCAAATCTCTTTACCATTGATTTGCCTTCTGGACGTACTGAGGAGGTTAGAGCCTAAGCTCTGATACCAACCTGTAACGCCCCGATTCCACGAATACGGGGTCGTCACTGCAACGTATATACGTAAGTCCGAAGTACCTTCCCGTATATACGCTAAGCATCAGTACAGACAAGAATCAGAGTACGGAAGCAAATGGTGCATTATACATTCCAACACATATATATACAATTACAGAGTTATCACCAGAGGTGATGAATATTACAATAATAATACATCACAGATATGCGCAAATGCGAGAGTACAAAAGATATACATATATGAACAGCGGGAATACAAGGAAAGGTACAAGTATAAACAGTGTAAAGGCACTTACGAGTTTGCTAAAAGGAAACTCGAGAGGCTCACAGGGGGCCTGGAAGGATGGAGCTCTGAAAGGTCAACTGGGGGTCCACGCTACCGCTGCGCTACTCTGAGCAGCAAAGGAGGGCAATCCACACGCTTCGGCTCCAGGACCTGGACATGAGAATCCAGGGGAGTCAGTGAAACTCCCCAGGCGAGTATGATACAATGCCAGGTGGCGAGCCGGGATGAACACAAGTGTCAAGTACAGAAGACCGGAGGGTTAGAACACAAATGAAGTACATATAAGAACGGGTGTAACATAATCATCAGGAAACCGGAAATCCCAAGTAAAGCTGTAAGCAAGATTGATTGTATATGCTTAGGTCACGGTCCCATGAGACTAGTACATCGAAGGAATAATCCAAACAAGGAAACCCTCATCTATATACTTTTATCTCATGCCACCGAATATCCAAGCATATAGAATCAGAGTTGCAAATCATATGAAAGTCATAACAGGAATACAAAACGGGAATCATGACATGCATAGCAAGTGCAACAGGAATCATAACAGGCACTTTAACAGGAATTATGACAGGTGACTATTATTATTATTACTTGTCTGACCCATATATCTAGGTATGTGACCTGGTGTACGGCCAACCCACATACATCCATATATAAGCAAGCCAAGGGTCGTTAACGGAAGTAGATGGAGAACTGATATCACTCCTTATAGTGGTTTCCATACACCTGGAACCAGCTTTGGAGGCCCAAAGTCCCCCGAGTCAGTAAACAGATTCACTATCGCCAATATATATATATAGTATATATATATATACTTTTAATCCATCACTATAAGCAAGGTATCATTCCGGCATCCATCACTTCCTCCCATTCCCCATACAAGTTGTAGTTTATCAATATTATCAAATTACGGGAAAGAATTAACATAACAGTAATAGCCCAACAGATTCAAGAGGTGGCCCCACAGATTCAAGAGGTGGCCCCCACCGTGTGGTGTGGCACTTTGTTCCATGTGGCACTTTGTTCTGAGGGAGTGGATTCTAGAGGTGGCCCCCACCGAGTATGGTGTGGCACTTAGTTCCATAATAACAAGACAGGATTCCCGTATACATGATACTCACAAAGTCAAGTATATCATGCTTGATTTTAAAAGATAGCATGACCAAGTGGTGATAATACATCAAGTAACCAGTCAGGTCAGGAGATAGATGATAGTCTGGGTAAGTCATGGTACAACATACAGGTCTTGCCAAATAGTGGCATGTCAGGTAGTCAGATGATAACACAGTTACCAAGGTGATATACATGTGTTAAAAGGAAACATGCAATTGACAAGTCTGAAGCAATGACAAGTCTGAAATAATAGCATGGCAATCATAGGAGAAACTCAGAAGTCAACGACCACGAAGGGTCGGCCACGCATAGTAAGAAAGCAGTAAAAGATATATGACATAAAGTATATGAAAACATGAAGCGAATCAATGAAATAAGAAGCAAGAAGGTAGCGAGTAAGAATACTCGCCCAAATCACCAAAACGCCGAAATATCCGGAATCCACTGAAGTTCGGAATGCGCCGCAACCTGTGATATAAATATGTAGAGTGAAGATGAGAGAGAGAAAGAATGGAAGATGATGTGTGTCTAGAGACAAGTCAAGTAATACCTATAGGTGATGTAAGTCTAGAGGGTAAGGTTCATGTTCAAGAAAGGAATCAACTAAGATGGCTAGGCAAAGTTAGTCGACTAGGATGGAAGAGTAGTCGACTAATAGTGGAGTTAGTCGACTAACAGTCTGGTATAGTCGACTAGAACTGGTTTCCAGAGAGTTGGGTTTGGTTTCAGGGAATAGTTAGTCGACTAGGTTAGGAGGGGTAGTCGACTAATAATGATCTTAAGTCGACTAACAGATACTTAAGTCGACTAAGTCTGTGATACAGAAAGTTGGGGTTTCTGTCTCAGGATAAATTAGTCGACTAGGGAAGAATGGGTAGTCGACTAATAGTCTATAGTCGACTAATAACATAGTCAAGTCGACTAGGGCCGAGAGTTAAGGTTTCTGGTTTCAAGCAAGGTTAGTCGACTAGGGTCAAGAGTGTAGTCGACTAAGGGTCTCTAGTCGACTAGGAAAATAGGTAAGTCGACTAATACTGTGTTTCCAGAAAAGGTTAAGTTTCAGCTAAGGGTTTCTAGTCGACTAGGTTCTAGGTCAAGTCGACTAATCGTCTGGAAACAGCAAACAGAACAGATTTCTAGGGTTGGGTTTGATGACTAAATAATCAAGGATTTAAAGACATAATTGAACATGATATGTGAACTTAAGCATGCTAAGAAATAACCAAGTCTTGGTGATGAAAATTACCTACCAAAAGAGATGGTTGAGGATGGAAGTTGATGATGAAGAAAAGGTGGAGTCTTTGATGGAGTTGATGACCTTGGTGGTTGTTTCCATGGTGATGAAGGAAGAAGAAGATGAAGCTAGGTTGGAGAGGTGGTGGTGGTTGCCTTGGTGGAGATGAAGGAGATGGAGGTGGTGAAAGCTAGGGTTTGGCTTTTGGTGAAGAGAAATGAAAAGAAAGGGATTGAAATGAAAAGGAAATGTATATATAGGATTTGGATTTTGTAAAGGGAGTTGCAATTAAATAAATAAGAGGGGTTTAATTGCAAAGTGGGGAGTGAGGTGTTTCTCTTGGCCAATGGTGGCTTGCCAAGTGAGGGGGTGAGGTGGAGAAGAAGGTGGTGGAAGGTGGTGAGGTGGAGGGTGAGGTGGAGATTTGTGTGGTGGAGATTGGTGGAAATGTGAGGATGAAAATGGAAGCTTAGGGAGGAAGAAAAGAATAAAGGAAAAGAAAAAATGGAAAAGAAATGATAAAGAGAAGATATTTCTCTTGGAAGGGAAAATGAAAATAATGAAAGTGGCGGATTCCCGGGATTCGGTAGCGGATGCGGAAATCTTTCGGGAAAATACCGGAATCGTCCGAAATTCAAGTATCTCGGAACGACCCGAAATAAATATCAAAAATCCATAATATAATACTAAGTATCATAGTGAAATCCGTTTTAAGAAATACTTTATAGTTTTAAAGATAAAAATCCCGGAATCAGTTACCTACCGACTCCGAAGGAATTTTCATAAATTCATAAAATCCTCAGAAAAAGAATGTAGGTAGAAAATATGATTCTAAGGAATAAAGCCTAAAGGACCATCTAGAAATTCCTAGCTGTTTGAGAATTAAAAATCCAGGAATCGGTCAGCGGCACTGGCCGACACCGGTTTGAAGAAATTCATTTTAATTCCAGAAAAATCTAGAAAATCATAGAAAATATATAATAATGGAAAATGACATTTAAAATTAAAATCGGTCAAATACAGGAAGTAAATCGAGAAATACGGTTGAAAATCTGAATACGCAACTAAGTACGTATTCCGGGAACGGGGTATTACATCATGAGTACAATTTGTGCTTTATGAATTTTGAGAGTTGATGATCATGTGATCTACATGTTTTTCATGAAATATATTTTTGTTTTATTCCTTACTTGAAGGATTTCGTACTAGTTTACAAATTTTTCATATATAACTAGTTCGTATTCTTCGCATGGTAGAGTTTTCTATTGGGCTAAAACTATTTTCAAATAGTTATTTTTGAAAACCCCTACCCGTCAAAGGGCGGTTGGTTGGATGCCTTGTATGCTCTTTATTGAAAATCCATTTAAAACATGTGCATGAATGGGTGGTACGAAATATGAGTTATACACTTGATCTTATTATTGTTTCATTTGGTATCATTGGATCTTTTCAATTGGTATCAATATTGACATTCTTTTTGTATACTCATATATATGTTTTTATATATGTATGCTTACACTTCAAATAGTTTCAATTTCGATTGGTATCTAATTTTTCATACATATATATATGCTTTATTTGTGCTTACTATATCTCTATATTTTTGAGCACAAATTTTGATTATGCTAAGCTTGATTTTTTTTATGCATATTATATTTCAATTGATTAGTTTTCAATTGGTATCCTAATACAAGCTTATGCATCATTTTATTTGGTATTTCATAAAGGGGGAGAAAATTCGTATTTCATCTTTCAATTGGTTTGTTTACCTTTGGTATTTCACTCTCATACTTTATGATGAAGAATGATTGAAAAATTAATAATGATTTTAATTTGGTATCATATGCTCAAAATGAAAAATACTTACAATTGGTAAATGAAAAATATCTTACAATTGGTTTATGTTTTCAACTTGATATCAAAAAGTGTATAATATTTTCAATTGGTACTAATTTTTACAATTGGTATCTAGATTTTTTTATTTTGTTTACTTACAATTGGTATTTTCAATTGGGTTCTTAAAAGATTATTTTTTAATGACTCATTTACTTTCCATTGGTACTTCTCAAAATTTTTGTTGGTTTACCTATGTGTTGACTTACAATTGGTATCATGATGCACTTACATTGATATATTTTTAATTGGTATCTTGTTTGTTTTGGTTTCACCCCTTGAAGTATTTTTTTTGTTTCGGACAAAAAGGGGAAGAATATGTTTTATTGGTTTTACTTTGACCCCTTTGTTGATGTTTGACAAAAAGGGGGAGAAGTATTTGAGTTTATATGCATGTTTTTATGTTATGCATGTTTTTATATTGGTATCAAGAGTGTTTGTTTTATGTTTTGTTGATATTGGTATCAAGAGCATGAATACTAGTATCTAGAAACATAGTTTGTTTTTTTATTGGTATCAAGAACATTATTTTAAGAACATGTTTATGAGAAGAAGAAATAATTTATTTTGGTATCAAGAGCTTGTTTTATGCATATTGATGCATTTCATGTTTGGTATCAAGAGCATGTTTTTTATTTGGTATCAAAAGCATGTTCATTTCATTGTTTTATGCATGTTTATGCATTTTCATGTTTAATATTCATTGCATATATTTATTGTTTATTGCTATGCTTGAGTTAAGGGGGAGCTTCTTTGAAGCTTAACTTTAATCCATGCATATATAACTCCATGAGTTTTGTCATCAACAAAAAGGGGAGATTGTTGGCCCAGAAGCCTTCCACTTTAGTTTTGATGATGATTAACTCATGTAGTTATGTTTACTAATAATCTTGTGATGTTTAGTTTCAGATCTCTAACCAAGATATTAGTAGGTGATTAGCTTCAACAAAGGTGTTTTGGAGCTTTTCACATGGTGATTTAAGAGCCCGAGCATCAAAGTTCATATCTAGCACTCGTTGGAGTCAAGCTCAGTGGATCACGGTTTGGATCGAGTCGACTTGGAGACGGCGCTCTACAAGAAGACCTCGATATATAGTTTTAGTTTATGTTTTAGATCCATTTGTAAAGATTAGATAGTGTGATATGCTCAAGTTCACAACACACTCACTTGTTTAAGTTTCATGTTTTGGTTTTCGGTTTTGGTTTAACCGATCTTGGTTTTCATGAATAGATAGTATCAAAATAAGTTTACATTATTTAATTTATATTAGATATGTTCTATATACATGTATGCTTCATCTATTTAAACAAACTTAGTTTGATAGTCTATGTCATGAGTTTGGAGTTTTGGTATTTTAACAAAACTTAATTTTGGATTTTAAGTCAAAAATATTGATATATATATCTTTCATGTATATTGAATTATATCCATATACAACATGCTTAAAAGTTGTTTCAATACATGTTTTTGTATTTGGATGAGTTGAGACAAAATGAATTTTCAATTCAAAAATCCTAGTTTTGAAAAAAAACGGAATTTGGTTTTCGGCAAAATTTCTAAGTCACAAAAATGGTTCAAATTATTTGAAATATGTGTTGAATTTTTTCACACATGTTTGTATATCAAAGTATTATACTGAAACTATTTTTGTGGATTTTTTTAGAGATTTTATGGGATTTATTTGGTAATTAAAAACACAGTTTTTAAATCTTGATTTTTGCCTGCCAGGCTCTGGCGGTCGACCGATCGGTCGACCGGACCAGGAGCCGGTCGACCGGAACGGTCGACCGGACGTGCACAAGAATGTGCACAAGGCCGTATCAGTTGGCCGGTAGACCGAGCGGTCGACCGACTGAAGGCAACCCACTCTCAGGTTGCCCCGGTCGATCGGGCGGTCGACCGGCCAGAGAGCCGTTGCTCTCTGGTTCAGGGCCCGGTCGACCGGGCGGTCGACCGGAAGGCTCAACGGTCAGAAATTTGACCGTTGGCCGGTCGACCGGCCGGTCGACCGGAAGGCCATTCTGGGCCTAGTCAGCTGCCAATGGGCAAATTCTTTTGGGGCCTATATAAACCCCATTTGAGGGCTGTTTTGTGTATGGTTTTTAGAGAGAAAATTTCAGATCTTTCAAGTGTTTTCAGTAAAAAGTTTTTGGATTAAAATTCCTATTCTCTATTTGTTTTAAAGTGTTTGTTATTTCAAAGAAAATAGTCTTTTGGGAATTTGTTTTGGTCTAAAAATTCTATATCTATTTGGAAATTTTCCCAAGTGATTTTCTTTATTAAAAACACTTTGTTTTTCACACTTGAGCTTATCTACTATCCTATCTATTAGGATCTTTGTTTTTGTGAAAAAATTAGTTTGTGGTTGTGAAAACCACCAAGATTGTAACCCTCCTTATTTGTGGTATCACTCTTGTGTAGAGGTGAATTTTGGAGTGGTGGTTGGCTCCCTCTAGTGAGAGGTGGAGATTGGTGTTTGGCTCCCTCTAAGTGAGGTGGAGTTGGTGTTGGAATCCCTCAAGTGTGAGGTGATTATTTTTGTTGGCCTCGAGGCTTTCCTCTCTAGTTTTGATGATGATTAACTCATGTAGTTATGTTTACTAATAATCTTGTGATTTTAGTTTCAGATCATTTAGTAAGATATTAGTTGGTGATTGCTTCAAAAAGAGGAGTTTAGAAGCTTTCACATGGTGATTCCAGGGCCCGAGCATCAAGATCATACATAGCCATGCTCGTTGGATCACAGAGTTTTAGATCGAGTCGACTTGAAGATGAAGATAGTCAAGAAGACTTAGGTATCCATAGTTTAGTGTGTTTAGATCCATTTGTAAAGATAAGAATAGTTGATATGCTCAAGTGCACAACACACACGTTTTATGTTTGGATATTGGTTTTTTGGTTTTGGTTTAACCAATATTTGTTTTCATGAATAGTTGATCAAAACAAGTTTAATTGGTTTATGTATAGTAGTTTCATTCTATACATGCATGCTTAACTTTTAAACAAACTTATTTTGACTATCCTATTCATGTATTGAAAAATCCAAGTTTGATAAAATACAAGTTTTGGTTTTTGGTAAAAATGATAAGACACAAAAATAGTTTCATATGCTTGATATTTGAGCTAAACTTTTTATCACATATTTATGTATCAATGCAAAATGATAAAACTATTTTTGAGGATTTTTAGAAGAGATAAAAGAATTTTAGAAATATTTTTAACAAGTGTTTCTGACCCAGAACAGTGGCTGACAGGCCAGGTCGGCCGACCGCACGGTCAACCGAACCAAGGGTCGCGGTCGACCGACGTGCACAGCCTTGTGCACGTCTGGCAGCACAGTGGGCCGGCTAACCGAGCAGTCGACCGGACCAGAGAGCTTTGCTCTCTGTATCTGGGCGGTCGGCCGTGCGGTCGACCGGATGCCCCAACGGTTATATTTCTGACCGTTGGCGGTCGGCCGGGCCGGCCGACTGCAAGCTTGTCAGGCTGCCAGATCAGCCTAACGGCTAGTTTTCTGTTTGGGCTATAAATACCCCATCTCTTTGGGGATTTTGATAAGACTTTTGACAAGAAAAATTCCAGAGTTTCTCTAGTGTTTAAAATAAGTTTTCAAAAGTGTTTTTGGGCTTTAAACTTCCAAATTGGTTTTTGTGTTTTAGGGTTTGGGAAAATCAAAGAAAATAGAAATTTGGGAGATTTGTTTTGTTCTTCAATTTTATCATTTACAAAGAGTTTTCCCAAGTGTTTTCTTTGAGTCTTTGTTTTCCAAACACCTAGTTTTTCCACTTGAGCTATATCTTCTATCCTAATCTATTTAGGATCTTTGTTTGTGGGAAAAAGGAGAGGTTTGTGGTTGAGATATACCACTTGTTGTAAAAACCCTCATTTGTTGGTTGCTCCCTCTTTGGTAGAGGTTGAGGTTTGTGTTTGCTCCCTCTATTGTGAGGTGGAGTTTGGTTGTTGGCTACGGGCCTTATTCCTCTTCGGTAGAGGTGGATTGTGGTTGTATTGCCTCGGTGGCATTGTAAGGTTGAGAGAGGAGTTTGGTACTCCTTTAGTGGATTAGAAATCCTTCTCGGTGAAGGCGGGGACGTAGAGCTAGGGGCTCGAACCTCGAAATGTATCTTTGTGTTTGCGTTTGATCCATTGTCTCTTAACTCTCTCTCTTTACTTGTGTTGTGCATTGCATCATTCATATCATATCATATTGTGTATGTTTGTGTTTCCTTGCATTGATTCATATTGCTCATTCTTATTTGCTTGGCTTGCTTGTGTGTGTGCCTCACTTGTACTTAACCACAAGAGCTTCATATAGCACCTCAACCTATATCTAGGGGAATCAAGAGGAGTTAGTCCAGAGCCCTTCACGGGGAATTCGGCTACACTTGTGTGTTGTATTAAGTGTGTTGCAAAATTGTTTTAAGCTTCCGCATTTAGCGCATTTAGTTTATAGATTAGCATTATCACCTATTCACCCCCCTCTAGGTGATTTACAATTTTGTATTGGCTAAGTGCCTACCCCTCTTGTGTGAGGTGGTGTTTGTGTTGCCTCTAGTGAGAGGTTGTATTCAGTTGAGAGAGGAGTTGTGTACTCCAGGTTGTATTGCCCCAAATCCTCAGTGGAGGTTCCCTGTGTGGACAAGTTAGTGGATTGGAAATCCTTCTGTGTGAAGGGGGAACGTAGAGCAGTGGCTCGAACCTCGAAACAAATCTTGGTGTTTGCGTTTGATCCATTGACTCTAACTCTCTCTCTTTTATATTGTGCCTTACATCTATTCATATTGCTTATTCATATATTATATGCTTGGCTTGTTTGTGTGAGCCTCACTTGTGTCTAACCACGAGAGCTTCATATAGCACCTCAACTCTTATTCAGAGGAATCAAGAGGAGTTAGTCCAGAGCCCTTCACCGGGAATTCGGCTACACTCGTTGGTTACACTAAGTGTGTTGCATTTTAGTTTTAAATTCCGTATTTTGTTCATTAGATTAGCGTACACCTATTCACCCCCCTCTAGGTGTACCTACTATTTTTAGAGCTTTCATTTTCAAATCAAAAGGAGTTTTTCAAGAGTGAATCTTTGATTTTATCAAAAGATTTCTTGAGTTTTTCACCTCCAAATCTATCCAAGTTTATATCACACAAGCTTGAGCTTTTCATTGTCTTATCTGTCTTATAGGAGCTTTATTTGTGAGAGTGTTTATTGGTGATCAAAGATAAGAGATCATCAAGTGTTCCACCTTGTATTGGAGAGTGTTGTATAGGTACGACCTCGGTGAACTTGTGGGTTCGTGTTGTGTTGTTCTTGCGGGAACATGTGAGGGACTTGTGAGTCCAAGAGTTCTTGAGGGAGCTCATTGTAGGTGTTGCGGCACTGGGTGATCTTACGGGATCAATTATAGTGAAAATCTTTCATAGTGTTGAAGGCAGGGACGTAGAGCAAGTGTGCTCGAATCTCAAAATAAATCTCCAGTGTTTGCGATTACTCATCTCTCTCTCTCTTGTATTTATATCTTGCTTATGCTTATTGTTCATATCTCTTTTATGCTTGATCTATTTTGTACTTAATTGATATATGCTTGGGATTGTTTGTTCACACTAGTATTCAACTAAGAGAGCCATAGTGGCAACTCAACTCTTAATCTAGAGGGATCTTGAGGATATAGTCCAGAGTCCTTTAACGAAAATTCGGCTACACTCTTGTGTTATACTTAGTGTGTTAGATTAATAGTTTTAATTTGCATAAATAGTTTTAATTCCGCATTTGTTTTGCATTAGATTAGCTAGTCACCTATTCATCCCCCTCTAGGTGACCTACAAGTGGTATCAGAGCTTGGTGCTCTAAATTTGGGTCTAACAATCTTGAGTTAAAGATCCTCATTTTAGCTAATCACAATATTTGCTTGCACACACACATGGATTTCATGACACCTCCTATGTTTGACATTCTTAACATCCAAACTTTGAAAGTTAAGATGTCCATGTACCTAAAAGCCTTAGGAATTCATGTTTATCTTACAACCATTAAGGAATCTTATTTAGTTAATGACAAGTATCTTGAGGCTAACACAAAAGCCATTCATACTTTAAAATCTACCCTAAATGATGAATATTTATCTACGGTTGCTAACTTTGATTCGACTTTTGTAGTATGGAACACACTTGTCTCCCTTGGTGAACAAAAGTAATACTACATGGGGAGTGATTCGGATGATGGAAGTGAGGCTTCCAACATGTGCTACATGGTCCAAGGGGATAACTCTCTTGAGGTAAACTCTGACTCCGAACTTGATGATGATGTTGATATGCCATATGATGACTTGCTATGTTTTGTCAACAACTTCTTAAAAAATATGATTTGTTAAAAATGGAAAACAAAAGTTTGAAAAATGAAAATAATTTTGTTTTAAAAGAAAAAGATTCTCTCCAAAATAAATTAATATTATTTCAAAAGAAAATGAACTTTTAAAAAAAGGAGAATGTTTCCTTGTCTTCAAAATTAAATGATTTTTGTGAAGAAAATAGTTCTTTGAAAAAGAAAATTGTTTTAAAAGAAAAAAATATTTCTAAAAAGAAAAAGAATGGTGTTTCTCATGCTACTATTTCATCACCTCTTATTAATAAAAATGAGATTCATATTTTGAAAAATAGAATTGATTGTTTGGGCTCCACTTTGAGCCAATATGCATTTAAACATAATAAATTAGAATTTATGTTTTGCAAGAAACAAATTCCACATATGCATGCACATCCTACACGGCATACACCTCATGTACACTATGATCACACCCATTCTCATATGTACGCTAGAGTATACACATGTACACATGGCCGCAAAGGCCATCTTGTAAGATTTTGCTTTAATAGAATAAATTCTTTAAATTTTACAAATAACGATATTTGAGTTTCCAATATTTCTAACCCTCATGGACCCAAAAAGATATGGGTACTAAAATCCCCACCACTTGTCTTTAATATAGGTGTTGGCTTTAATATGACGTGAGAGGAATGGTGCCTTGGTGGTGGATGCATGAGCTAGATGAACATACCTAATTGATGCATCACTATTAAGCAAGCATGGTGGGAGGACCACCTTATGTTTTGGAGCAATGAATTGGCTACATCGGCTTTGGTAACCATTTCTTCCTCCTCTTTTAAAAATACTTTTAATGTTTATATGCTAGTGTAGTAATCTAAACTCAATCATATATTGTTTTATACTTAATGTTAAGTTAATTGGTTGTTAGGTATGCATGTATTTTTGAAAATTTTTTCAATGAATTTACATGCCTATATCATATTCACATGCATATTCTATTAAAACTTGTGTTATACATATATATTTTGAATTACATGCTATACATGATCTATTTCTATGATACACTCATTTTTTTGTTTGATTGTACATTGTATGTTCTAGTTTTGATGATTCTTGCATAAGTAAATGATATATCAAGTTTTAATTTTTTTTTCCTTGAGCTTTATTGTTTATTTTCATGAATGTGCTATTCACATGATTCTTGTGCACTTACATCTCTTTTGTTTACTCATGACTTTGTTTTCATGAGCATTTATAAGCTTTATAGATTTCGAGTCTCAACTCTTGTGTATTTAGCATGCTTCATGGAATATATGATTTGTTTTATATTTGGAGGATCTTTAACTAGTTTTTTAAAGACTATTTTTAACTAGTTATATATTCTTCATTTGGTAGTGTTTTCAATCTACAACTATTTTCAAATCTTATTTTTGAAAATCCTTATCATCTAAAGGTGATTGGATGAGTGACCATGCCTTGTATACCCTTATTAAATATCTTTCAAACTTGTGCATGAATAGGGTGGTAAGTATAAGTTGTACACATGATCTTCATGGATTTTATTTTTGTATACTCATATATGTTTTCTTGTATACATGTATGCTTCAAATTTCAATTGGTATTTTTATTTTCATCATACATATATATGATTTGATTGTACTTGTCTTTATATTTTTAAAGCACAAATGATGTTTATACTAAACTTGATTTTATCCTAAATGTTAAGTGGTATCTTTACTAGCTTATCCATTAATTTCAATTGGTATTTATTTGGTATCAAAATGTACTTCATGTTTCACTTTCAACTGGTATCAAAATCTACTATTGGTATCTCAAAAATTTTGTTTATGTACAAGTGGTACCAACTTTTATTTTGTCAAATACAATTTAATTTCATTGGTATCATAATTCATTTTGTTGACTTCAAGAAATTTCAAAAATTTGTTTAAAAGTGGTTTCAAAATTTGTTGATATGTATTGCCTATATGTAAGGGGAGCTTAACATCTCTTCTATATATAGATTCATGTTGAGTGTATTTTACATTTAGTGGAGTTTTACCTCTCTTCTTTATGTGATACACGTGTGTAGGGGGAGCTTAATATCTCCGTTTATACATTATATATTATGCTTTACGTTGGTTAGGGTCTAGTCATCCCTTCTCCATGTAATGCATGTATGCAGGGGGAGCTAACTTAACGTCTCTCCTCTTCATGAATGTATATCGCTTATATATCTTTATTATTTGGTTGTCTTTACCCTTTGTTGATGAATTGGCAAAAAAGAGGAGAAGAATTTAGAGAGTTTATATATACATGCTTAATATTGGTATTTATGCATATATGTTTTGTTTAGTTTATGCATTTTATTGAATATCTTTATTGTTATTGCTATGCATGAGTTAAGGGGGAGCTTCTATGAAACTTATCTTTAATCCATGCATATATAACTACATGAGTTTTGTCTCATTAAAAAGGGGGAGATTGTTGGCCCAAAGGCCCATCACTCTAGTTTTGATGATGATTAACTCATGTAGTTATAGTACTAATGATCTTGTATTTATTTAGTTTCAGATATTTGATCAAGATCTTAGTCGGTGTTCAGCTACAACAAAAGATTTGAAATCAAGTTTTGAAGTTAGCATGTGTTGATTCAAGAGCTCGCACTTCAAGATCAAATCAAGTACTCAAAGAGGAGTCTAGCTCATGGATCAAGTTTGGACCAAGTCAAGATGCAGAAGAAGTTTTTCAAGAGAAGATTTTCAAGACTTGTGTCATATTTTTAAGTGTTAAGATTTTATTTTTAGATATAATATAAAGGATAAATTAGTTGTGGAATGCTCAAGCTTACACACACACAAAAGTTTGATTTTCAAAAAATACGGTTTTTTTTTGTCTTAAGTTTTAAATTTTATGCCTAAAAAATAGTTCACATGTTTGTAATATATGTTGATTTTTGATCACACATATTTGTACTTCAAAGTATTTTAATGAACTTATTTTTTGGATTTTATGGAGATTTTATGAAATTTAAGATGTATTTTAAAATGTTGTTAAAACTATTTTTAGGCTGCTTGCGGTCGACCGAAGGCTGAGCCGGTTGACCGAGCGGTCGACCGACGTGCACAAGACATGCACAAGCCTATATGATTTGAGCTCGGTCGACCGACCGGTCGGCCGCAGTAGAGATCGGCCGACCGACCGGTCGACCGACTGAGTTTGCAGAGCTCTCGGGTTTTCTCGGTCGACCAGGCGGCCGACTGTTCTGCTGATCTGCTCGACACCCTTATAGTTTTCTAGTCATAATTTTTATTCTTATATTCAATCAATATGATTTAAATTGAATTTCAACCACAACTTTCTCTACATTTCTTATTCAATAATCATTTTTTTTTCAAATGTTAAAGATATCAAATATTGGGTTGAAGTCTATTTTTGTTTTGAAAACAGTTTACAGTTTTTGGTTTGACACCTTTTAGTATTTTTTTGATAACTTTTTACGCTGAAATGATATTGATTGATTTAAGTTGTATTATAAAGAAGTCTTCAAGATCTACAAATTCTTCTGAATATACTTATTTCCAAATTCTGATGTTTTGAGCCTCAAAACTATGCTCAAAGTTGACCAATTTTACAGTGGTCGGTCGACTACTCGGTCGACCGCCAGTCTCCAACGGTCAGAAATTTGACTATTGGTCGGTCGACCGCCCGGCGATCGACAGGCCATTCTGGCCAGTTTTTTAACCATAACGGCTAGTTTTTCTTGGCCTATAAATATGGGGTTTTTGGATGAGTTTTAGACAAGATTTTGAGTAGTGTTTTGGAGCTAGTTTTTCTTATCTTCCACATAAGTTTTTCAAAAAGTTTTTAGAGCTTTTATTTTCAAATCAAAAGGAGTTTTTCAAGAGTGAATCTCTAGATTTTATAAAAAACTTTCTTGAGTTTTTCACCACCAAATCTGTCCAAGTTTTTCTCACACAAGCTTGAGCTTTTCATAGTCTTATCTATCTTATAGGAGCTTTGTTTGTGAGAGTGTTTATTGGTGATCAAAGAGAAGAGATCATCAAGTGTTCCACCTTGTATTGGAGAGTGTTGTAGAGGTGCGGCCTCGGTGAACTTGTGAGTTCATGTTGTGTTGTTCTTGCGGGAACAAGTGAGAGACTTGTGAGTCCATGAGTTTTTTAGGGAGCTCATTATAGGTGTTGCGGCACCGGGTGATCTTGTGTGATCAATTATAATGAAAATCCTTCATAGTGTTGAAGGCGGGGACGTAGAGCAAGTGTGCTCGAACCTCGAAACAAATCTCTCGTGTTTGCTATTGCTCATCTCTCTCTCTCTCTCTCTCTTGTGTTTATATCTTGCTTATGCTTATTGTTCATATCTCTTTTATGCTTGATCTATCTTGTGCTTAGTTAATATATGCTTGGGATTGTTTGCTCACAGTAGTATTCAACTAAGAGAGCTATAATGGCACCTCAACTCTTAATCTAGAGGGATCTTAAAGAGATAGTTCAGAGCCATTCACCGGGAATTCAGCTATACTCTTGTGTTATACTTAGTGTGTTAATAGTTTTAGTTTGCATAAATAGTTTTAATTCCGCATTTGTTTTGCATAGATTAGCTAGTCACCTATTCACCCCCTCTAGGTGACCTACACATAAGACATCCATCAAATGAATATCAAGACTGCATCCCTAAATGGCGATTTAAATGAAGAAATATACATGGAGCAACCTAAAGGATTTATAGTCAAGGCCAAGAACACAAAGTATGTAAATTGGTCAAATTCTTATACGATCTAAAGCAGACTCTAAAATAATGACATGAGAAATTTGATAGTATCATGATTAAAGATGAATTCACCATCAATAAATGTGATAAGTGTGTTTACACTGAGACTATTGGAAATGCATGTATCATTATTTGTCTTTATTAGACGACATATTGATACTTGGGACTAATATTGAGGTTATTAAGTCCACAAAATAGATACTATCCAACAATTTTGATATGAAAGATCTGGAGTTGCTAATGTAATTTTAAGAATTAAAATAATAAGAACACCAGATAGAATCTATCTATCTCAATCTCATTATGTAGATAAGATGATAGAAAGATTCAAAAAATATGAGATAAAAAAGAATACTAATCCTTTTCTTCCATACATCCACTTTCGCATGAATACATGAACTGCAATATGACACTATGAGTATTCTCAGATTATCAAAAATCTAATGGATTTAATGAATTGCACTAGACTTGATATCACTTATGTTGTAAGCAAATTAAGCAGATACGCTAGTAATGTTAGTGATGATCACTAGACTGCCCCACTATGAGTAGTAGGCTACGTATCCAATACTAAGGAATATGCCTTGAAATATAAAATGTATCCATTTGTACTTGAAGGGTACAACGACGTAAATTGGATTGCAGATTTTGAGAAATTAAAATCAACTAGCGGATACATCTTTACTCTTGGAGGTGCAACAGTATCTTGAAAATTCTCCAAACAAACTTACATAACCAATTCCACAATGAAATCGAAATTTATAGGCTTAGATAAGGCTGGAGAAGAAATAAATGACTTCAACAATTTTTGAAGGATATACCACCGTGGTCTAAATCAGTGCACACCATATGCATTCACTGCGATTATGTAATACCTCTACTTTTTAATACAAGTTTTAACATTAAATTATAGTATTTTGATATGTAAATGTATCTTGTATTCATCTAGATATTATTATTAGTATGCTATTGGTATTATTCATATTTCCATTTCATTTTCCCTAAGTCAATGAACCAAGCCCAATCTTTTCAGCCCATACAGTTCTATTTTCTTCTCTTCTATTTTTTTTAACCCATTATCTCAAACCCATACCCATTAACCCCAAATTTATTTCCCCAAATCCATTACCCAATATCTAAATCCTAATTCAAATCCTAATCTTAACAACCTATCCTAATCCCAACCAACCCTATCCTAATCTTTCATCTTGGTTCCTCCTTGCTAAGCCGCAGCCCATCCACACCATCTTCTCTGTCTTTTCTCCGCTCCTCTCATTGAACTCACGCCCATAGCCAAGCTCCGCCGCATCCGCATCCGGCTCCGTCTTGCACCGGAGCCCTCCTCTATCTCCTTCATGCTACATTACTCTCCCTGCGCTCGATGCCATCGGCGAGATCCACACCACATGACAGTCCTCCTCCCTGTGCGTGTCTCTTCCACCAGGCCATACTCTACTCCACAGCGCCATCCCATGGCCGAGCAATCCACCCGGAGCTCCATCCCCCACACAACCTCCTCTTTCTTCTCTATCTCCCCTTACAGCCCACACCCAACTGTCGCACCCCTCTATCCATGGTTGCCTCTCTTCTGCTCAGCATCACCATTACACCAGGCCCCAAGCAGTGCACCCCAGAGCACCAGGCCTCCAGCATACCCCTGGAGCCCTCATGGCTGTGCCACCATCCTCCACCCCATGAAGAGCGCGTCACCCAGCCAGAGCACCCCTCCAACCATGGCCCCAAGGCCTCTGCTCCACCCACCTAGCTTCAACCCCCATGGTAGTGGTCGTGACTCACTCCGGCGAGCTCTGTGGCACCGCAACTACCTCCTTGGAGTCGTCCTCCTCCTCCGGCATCTACGACATCCATTGACAACACCGCCGCCATGCCGGCACGCTCTGCCTCTCTCCTATCCTCCTTGGCCAAGCCCTTCCCCTCTCTCTCAGGTTCTCTATCTCTCTCCCTTTCATTTTGTTCATTTTTGTGTTATTAATGTTGATATGTGTGTAATAGGTATTTCTATTATGTGTGTGTGTGTGTGTTATATTTATGTTAATGTGTGTGAACTAAATTATGTATGTGTGTGTATATATTAAATATGCATGCATGTGTAGTGTATAAGCTGTACGTGGGTGTGTTTGCATATGTGTGTGTGTGTGTTAATTCATGTAAGTGTTTGCATGGATATAAATGTATGCATGTGTATGTATGTATAAATGTATGCATGTATTATGTGTATGCATGAATTAGAGTTGTTGTGTACGTATACGTGTATGTATTATGCATGCTGGATGTATGCATGAGTACGTGTATATATGTGGTGTGTGTATGTGTATAGGTGTATGTTCATGTGAGTTCATGTGTTTGGTTGTGTGGTTACAGTGTTTCGGACTCGTTCGTGCATCCGAACTCAGTAACAGGAGAAACAGATTTGTGCCCGTTATAGATCCGATACACTGGCGATTTGGAGACCGACCCATGAGATGATCCAGAGATTCAAACCAGTTCATGCAGTGAAGACTAGACTGTGATTCAAATCCAAAAATGTGTCATTTCATTTGAATGTTTGTTCTTGTATTATTTTCTTATTTATCATTGTCAGTATTATGTATATGTTATATCATTTCATGTGATCATCTGATTTATTTTACCAGTATGATTATCCGTATCACTTCATGAGATATCAGTGAGCGTTCACTTTAATTATATACCTTATCTGAACGCTTATCAGCGTCATTTTATGTGATGGTTGGTTGTCACTATTGATTCAGGACTAGTTGTGGTATATCTTGTACTGGACTTGATCTTGTAATTGACCTAGTTGTGATAATCTTAGAATATAAATTGATTGGTCTTAAGGTTAATTTATTCGAGATTGAGGTTAAGGATTCATATTTTATGTGGAGTATTTATCAGACTTGTTTTTCATGCATTTGGTGATAACTTAGATAAGAATTCATTAGATATTAATGATTATTAGATATGTTATTACTTTATTTAGAGACTAGATTTCTTATGCTTGGATTAGTATTGCCTTATTTAGAGTTAGCGTTGATAGACGTGAGGTTTGTGTTCTTTTCAAAGAATTTTGATTGTGTTTTGATGATATTGATGTAGTTGGATTTATAGTTGTGGATATTCTCGGGTTTACCCCTGATTATACTGTTTGAGTATTGATGACCTTTTGATATTGATTATCAAATGTAGAGGTATTCTAGATTCCATATTTCTCGAGGATGTTCTACTCTTTATTCATTTCGGTATCCGTTGACTTAGTTGATCTCGAGGATATCAGTAAACTGCTCTTCATGATTGATTTCTAGTTATTGTTGTTATCTAGTTATAGAGATAGAATTATTATGAGAGCGATTTCATTGATATTTGTGATAATATATATATTTAGAGTTTGATAGCAGTTATTGTTTGACCACAGTTATTGGCGACTTAGAGGATTAGAGTAGATTGGTAGAAGAGAGAATTGATTAATTATTTATTAGACTGGTGGTTTACAGTATCAGATATTCTGACACAGGCTTATTGTTTGATGTTTAAGATGACTCTGTTGAGATTATAAGTTGATGGATCAGTTACAGATGTATCATCGGTGGATGAGATTGTGATTGATTCTAGATGTGACTGTATTGTAAGGAATCGGTGTCTAGACCTGTTACTAGTATTATTTTATGTACTGAAATTGCTGGAAAAGTATTGTTAGACCGTAACACTATGTACAGTCCTATTAGTCATTATATACATGGTTATTGATACTGTTTACTGTTCTTATTACTGTTCACCGTGTATATAATTACTGTTTACTGATATACTGTACTGTTACTGTCACTGTATCGTCCCAGTATTCTAGGTAACATAGATATTGATTGTTTTAACTGAGTTAAAATAATAATGTAAATGGACAACTTACATTGGGAATGAGAACATTGATGGAGGAGACAACGTCATATTTTGGATGGACCTAAGATACAAGTTGCGCAACCGACTGAGGGTTCCACTGCAGGGTTTTTGGGGATGACTGGCATCCCATCTGTACTGTTTATTATTCTATTATTTTCACAGTGAGATTATTGTTACTGTTACTGAGTACCTAGCAGTACAGCCTAGTTTAGCGCCAGGAAACTGAGGCCATGGTCTCGTGTATGTACGGACCCACCTAAAGTATGGACAACGTCTCCTTCTATCAGTTTCAATAACATAGGACCCCGATTGACACGTGTGGTAGACGTAGTATGGGATGCGTCTATTATATGTGGCAATTGGTGTTCGCTGACATAATTAATAATGACTAACTGTTTAATTGCATATTGTGACTGACTGTGTTCACTTGCCATTTTATACATATGGTTCTGGTATAGACTATCATTACTAATACATGTATGCTATGTTGGACACCTGACTATACTCATGACCTGATTGGACATCTGATTCTGTTACTGACTGCCTTTATTACTATCCATTTATATTTGCATATTATTTCAGTCTTATTCCAGTATATATTTTCATCATATGCTCACGTGTTATATGCACGTGCGCCTTCCCCTTTATTTTACACACTCATTGGGTCGGTTTTTGATGATCCTGGATTTGCACGTCCAAAATGGATGTTTCATTTCATTGATAAGGTGTTGATGAGCTCATACGCTTTACGAGAAGTCTGGAGTTACCCTCGGCTCGATTATCGGTATTTCCTTTTTTGTGCAGTTGATTCGTTTTCTCTATGTAACAGCCTTAGTTATCATCCTATTGTATTTCTATGTTCATTGTTATCTTGTGTGGACATTTATATATGTATTGCAGTGATCATGACTCACTTTACAGTATCTATCATAGGTTTGTTACATGTATATATAATCAATTTAAGTTCATGCCACCTAGAGGCAAACGTTTCAAATTTCTCCTTATCACGGAGGAGCCCACAAGAAGAGAAAAGATGATAAGGTTTGAAATAAGAAATCCTAAACTAAAGGAAGGGAATCATCTTTATTTATAAACATGATATATTATACCAGAAATGTTGGTAGATGGATACGTGCACTAATTCCTAAAATGTAACCAGACACCGGACCATTACCACAACCCAAAGTAGGGAGTGCCAAACTGCTTATAATTTAATATGAGTAAGGTCAAAGAGTTAAAGAGAAGTGTTATACTGATTTTAACTTCAATACAACCATAATTTTATTTTACTATAACTGGTGATTTAAAATAAAAGATCAGAAGGAGTGCTCCAAATCATATATCTCAACTATCCGACTTGGCTGGATCATATTTTGAATATCCAATTTCACAAATTAAATTTTAATTTACTACTGATCTTTATTTCAATACCTAGATCCTTTCAAGCATTTCTGAAACGCGAGTAAGAAACTGCTTCCAATCAAGAGTAACCTACGCAACTATCACACATGATATATATATATATATATATATATATATATATATATATATATATATATATATATATATATATATATATATATATATAAACCATAAGACTATATAGAAAGATTCATGAAGTTTCAAGACGATAAAGGATAATAGATGACGTATAATGATTATGATGTGGGGAAATTGATTGCAAAAGTAGGCTACAAAGCTTTTTCCTATGTCCTATAAAGATGGGATGAGTTTTTCATTAGTACATCACATATCCTAATTAAGTATAAAGAACATCACTAGTGGGTCATAACGGAATCATGTGGTTAATTTATGGATCAACAAGACAAGTAAGACTTTTGCGCTCTTATTTGTCAACTGACGGAATGAATGAAAGTCTACTGTCATATATAACTTATTTGCTTTGTCTATTTTTCTTTCCTTCCTATAAGTATCAGTAGGTGCTTAGTCATTTGGGTATCATGTAATTTAGTTAGAAGATAACTATAATAAGAGAACTTCTCTGCATCAAAAAATTCTATCTTTTCAACCAATATTTCTTAAAATGAAAGAAATCAATATTAAGAAAAGCGCCTATCTCAATTTAACATTTAAGTGGGAAGAATCAAAGAATGATATGAGAGGAGGGGAGCACTTTCAATAACTCAGTGGGAAACTAATTTAGAATAAGAATGGACCTGATTGAGAACTAAACTAGAGAGTATGTATTTAGTGAGTAGCACAAAAAAAAAAGAATCATGTAATTCATTTAAAGAAGCACACATGTTTTCGAACATACTTCTAGTTTCTCAATCAAGGAATAAAATTTGAAATTTAAATTCATCATTGAACCCTACATAATCACAAGTCACAAGGAAGTTTCTTTATGAGAACTTGCTAAAAAGAAGATAGAAATGTCTTGTTTAAAACAATATTTCTACTGATCTATCTTTCAAACAATCACTGATTTTTTATTATAAATTTTATTTTAGACATTTAAATGAAAAATGAAAAATTTTGTTAAAAATAAGACTTAATTACCTTTCCAATGATATATTATATGATAGGTTTAATTCGAGAAAAATATTCTCAATAATCGGAAACTCTTTGGTCGGGTAAAAATTCTGCAACACAGTAGTCTCTACCAACTAGCCATATTTTGGTGATAACTTTCAACACAAACTTTCAATAGGGATATGGTAAGAATCATTAGAAAGCTGACTTGATTATCTTTCCAATGACATATAATATGATACCTATTACTCTTAATACCTAGAGGAACTACCACTGAATTTACAGATTACAAAAACTGAACAGATTTGCACATCATTTCTAGAGTCCTCAAATTTTGGGTTATTCTCAAAATTTTTTAAATCTTTTCACCAAATTATAACTAATAGTTCTCTTATTTAATTACCCTATTCAGAAATTTAGGTCATGAAGTTTTTTTTTTTTGAAATATGAAAAAAATTCAAAATAGACAAAGGGGCTCCCTTACTTTCCCTTTCCTCTTTCTTATAATCTAATATCATAACCACAAAAAATTTATAAATTTTTTATCTAAGATCAATCAATATACTGAGAGATCTAAGGACATACTATTAACAACTTGCAAGAAAAGAAAGAAAAAAGAAAACTTTTGGGACCTCCCTCACCTCCCTTTGCTCCCCGGCCGGCCGCTGACCATGGCCGGCCGCCACCTCTGGCGGCCCTGGTCTGCGAAAGAGAGAGGGAGAGGGGGAGGGAGAGTAGGGGAAAGAGAAATTGAAAGAGGTTGGGAGTTATTAGGGGTTTTGATCTTAATTTCTCAAGGAATCTGGGTTTCAATTTGAGGTTGGATCTCAAATTGGGGAGTTTTGAGAAGAGAGTGAGGGATTTGGTTCCTTAAGTCATGAAGAAGAGAGATGGGTTGATGGTTCTCTCCATTTACAAATATATACATAAATATATATATATATTGAAATTTTGATTTAAAAATTCTAAAGAAATCCCTTTTCTCTCTTCTCATCATGCCACATATCCAACACAAATTTCAAGTTGCATCTCCACCATACATCTCACTTCCCCCATGCATGAGTAGTAAAAAAATGATTATTATAATTTAATAGTGATGATTAATCAACAAAAAAATGTAATCACTAATATATTATACTATAATATGTACACACATATATACATCCATTTACATATTCATAACAAGGTAATTTGGTATATAAAGATTTATGTGGGATAAATCCAATTACCCGCATACATGTACGTACACATGTATTTACAATTATCCATATTTCATTCACTTAAATTTCTCCCTGCAAATTTAAAACAAAAACAAAATTTACACAAGAATTAACTCAATCATCACTTTCGGCAATTCTGTATAATCTCTTTAATCACTGATTATAATATTAAATCAGGATTTTAATAATTCGGAGTGTTACACTATGGAGGCTGTGATTCCCTAAAAATACTCTCTGAAACTAAGAATATGCAGGGCCAAAATGAACACAACCGAGTACTGTTTAGTGTTTATATTTGCATATCTTTCATCACATTTTCATATTTATCTTAATAAAATTCTGTTTATTAATGTGTTCTTCTCCTTGTTTCTAGGTCCATGGCTTGAAGAAAAGAAGAGGCCCAAAATTCCAACATATTTGAGGATTTTTTAGAGCCATGAAGAAGCCCACACTTGAAGCCTAGATCTGCCAAACCTGAGAGCAGAAGTCAACACAATAAATGCAGCAATGGATGGCCATCTCTAGGGACAGACTGCAGCCTCTGCCCCTGGCAACCAGACAGGCCGCGGAAACGCGGCCAAACTGGTACCCCAGTGCCAGGGTCAAAGGCCAGTAATCCCACGCCATCCCCCCCATACCTCTAGTCCCTATAAATACTTCCCAAGATTTTTAGAGAAGGAGATATCTAGAGAATAAGAGAGGTTATGCTAGTTTGTTGTTGTATTTTTCTTTGTTTTCTTGTTTTCTTTCTTTGTTTCTTGTATTAGGTTAGCCATTAGAGTGAGAGAGAGTGAAGCTTGTAACTTGAAGGTGACAATCAAATACAAGTGAAGTTCTTCCTTTACCACATTGTTCTTTGTGTTTTTACCTGATTTTTACTTGCACTAGCTTAGTATGTTTTCTCTCCCTTCTTCTCTTTTGTTTTCATGCACCATGTCTAACTAACTTCTTTATAGTATGGCTAACTAACTACTAACCCACTAATCTCCTATAACTTGCTTGAACAACCCACATGAATCAATAAGTGCCAAACAAGCCTTATGCAAACATGAGCTATGATATCTTACGATAAGGTTTTAACTCTAACTTACTAACAAGTAGACTCACTTTCTTATTTCATGCTTGACTCATGAGTTTTGATGATTTATAGAAGTTGTTAACTCTACTTGTTTTTGTAAGTTAGTGGAACTCTCACTTGTCGATACCAATAGTACACTTGTTTCTTTATCCATATTCGCCTTCAAATGGATCTTGATGGAAGAATGTTCAAGTTTTACCATGTGAAGCAAGGTGATGGGAAGAACTTTCATTCGATCTACCACGTGAAAAGTTCTTGTATACAAGATTTGTGATTGCCTATGATCCATTGTGAGGCTATGTATTCAAGAAGTTAGAGGTTAGTGGAAGCAATTAGTAGAATGTTAGCCATGCATCTTTTCCATCTCTAAAAATATAAAGCACTTTTCCAACACCAAAACATTTCAAACCACTTCTACACTCTTTTGTTTTTCTTTCAATTCATTCTTTACACGAAGAAACATCTTTTCTACGAACAAAGAAGACCACACATCAAGCTTCTATTTCCCCCGTCCTTATGGACACGACCCATATAGCCACTTTGCTTTCACGGTAGAATCGCTAAAGCAGTAACATTCTTGTGCATGCTTTCAAGTGATCAAATTTTGGCATCGTTATCGTGGAGGAATAACGGTATTTCTTGTTCTTACTAAAAAGTTTGCTTTGTTTGTGCAGGAGGAGGAGTCAAGGGACTAATCGCCACAGTGGAGCTACACTTTGCTTGGAAAAGAAGAGCACTTTTGCCCTCAGAAAAGCCGCGCATGCGTCACTTTTCTGATTGAAGTACTCACAAAAATTTTCTACAGGGCTGCGAAAAATTGCGCCAAAAAAAGATGCTTTCTACAAATATTAGTTTCTTGTATGCCTCACCCATCCAATGTTAATAATTCAACAGAAATTCATTTGTTGCAAAATTAAAAATTTGAGTAGACTTTTGCATTTAGAGCACGTGTCTATTTCGATTCATTTCAGTTCTATTGAAGAGTGCAGGAGAAAGGTGCATGTGCATTTCATATAGAATATGACTAACATTTTGGAGTGATTTGTCGTTTTGAGTGCTATCTTGTTGTGGATATATTGTACACTTGCACAAATTAACATTAAAGGCAAATTCCAATACGAAAGATAACGTGAGAAAGTCATTACCTTTGATTAGCCCAAAACCATCTCCAAGTGCACTCACAATCCCAAGCCTAACTAAAATTTGATAGATGTTGGCCTTAGGGACATCTCGGACTCACTAAGAGATTAACCGAGGGTGGAAATTGTAAAAATCATATTCCTACGAAATTGGTGTATAAGGAAAGAGGATTAAGAGGTTAAGCCTCAAAAACTCCGTAGTTAGGCATAATTAAGGCCAGGGGCTCATGCCCTGATACCTCCTACCGAGTTTTGCCTTTTCCTGGCCATTTAGCTGGTAGGCTGATTCCCGCGACAGCCTCCCTCGAGGAATCGATCAGTTAGGAGTCGTCTAGGTCTAGGTACTTTAGACTAGGTTGGTGGTTGTTTCTCTTTCTTTTGTTTGTTTTTTATTCTTTTTGATTATTTTGTTGTTTATACGTTGTTCGTGGTGTGCTTCATGCAAGAGTAGTTGAGAGATCCAGTTTCTTTCAGATTGACCCAAAATATTTCTCTTCCACTGCATCCAGAACCAGTGATGGCATCGCTACAGGATAGGTTTTACCCAATCAGAACTCCACTCCCATCTTGTATAAAATTTCCTGAAGCAAATGGTAATAATTTTGAGCTAAAAACGCAATTCACCAACACTCTCCCAAAATTTCACGATTTAGAATCAGAGGACGCATACTTCTTTGTTAGGAAATTTAAAGAAGTATGCCTCATAATGCATATTCTCCAGCTAGGAGACGATGCCGTTAGGTTACGTTTCATTCCCTTTTTCCTAAAGGACCTAGCTAAAAAATGGTTGTATAACTTGGCTGTAGACTCAGTCACAACATGAGACGATTTCGTCAAGACTTTCTTGAAGAAATTTTACTCAATCCACAAGACTGCCCTTATTAGAAAGAACATCATGCAGTTTAGGCAAGAGCAAAGCGAACCATTCTGGAGATTCTTTGAATGATTTAAAGATCTCCTAGCCCAGTGCCCTTATCACGGTGTAGAGAAATGGCGTCAGTGCCAGATTCTCTATAATGGTTTGGATTATTAAATGAAAACCTTGTTAGAACATATGTCAAGGGGGATTCTTGCAAGATGAAAACCCGGGTTGAGATTTGTTTGAAGATTTACCTGAGAAAATCCTCCAATGGGAGCCAACCTCTGAGAAGCCAAGGAATTCACAATTTATAGCTTCTAAAGGAGGGCTTCTATCCTTAGAATCATCCATAGCTGTTGAAGCTAAGATTGCCACTTAGAAGAGAAGAACAGAAGATCTAGAAACAAAAGAGTCAGCCAAGGTCCACCAAATCAACCCACCACAGATCCACAATCCGGGTTGTTCATACTGTCAGGCACCAAACCATGTTTTCGAAGAGTATCCAGTTTTTCAAGCTCATCAAGTACCGCCGGAACACATGAATGCGGCCTACTCAAGGCCGCAACATAAACTGTAGCACACCGTTCCCGGGATACGTACCCAGATACGTGTCTTGATTTTTTTGACCGTATTGTATCAATTTTCTTCCAGTATTTGTTTTTAAATTGTGATTTCTCACGTTTTTTGGTATCAGATCTGGATTCTCAGTCTTAGAGTCAGCCCTGACCGGACCGGGAACCCGATACCAGCCTACCACCCGATTTAACCTTTATGGTAGTTCAATTTGACTGATTTTAGTTTCAGACACTGTTCTCTAATATTTTAGATTTTTCATGATTTTCTGAAATTTTCCAGAATTATTTTGCAAAATCTCCAAAATTGGTGTTGGCTGACCGATTCCCGGATTTTTAGTTTTCAAACGGGATTGAATTTTCAAAAATGGCTTTCACATTACTTCTTAGAATTTTATTTTTTATCTAAATATATTTTTGGGATTTTTCTAAATTTACCAAAATTTGACCGATTCTGGTGTTGGCCGTATCGCCGAAAGATTTCAGGATTTTTAATTTGAAAATTACATTGAATTTCAGGAATTTGATTTCATTAAGCATCTTAAAATAATATTTTCTATTTTTAAAAATTTTTCGGAACGTTTTTGAAAAAGTCAAAATTTTGCCCTATTTAAATAATGATATTATTTACCGACAATTTCTTTTCTTGTTTTTTCCTTCTTTACTCCCCTACTTTATACTCCTAGATATTTAATAAATTAATTATTTAATAATAAAATTTTTACTATTTTTTTTCTTTTTCCTTATTTTTTCCTTTTCCTTTATTTTCTTTCTTTTTCTTTCTTTTCTTTTCTTCCCCTTGCCTTCCCCATGCACTGTGCTCCCCTTCCCTGTAGCCGCCGCCTGCAGCCGCCTACAGCCGCCTGCAGGGCTACAACAGCAGCCTATCTTCCCCCCATCCCATTCCATCATCACTTTCTCTTTTCATCCCTATTAAAAACCCTTCATCTTCCTTTTCCCTTTTCATTTCTAATTTCAACTTCAACCTCCTTCAACCAAAAAACAAAACCATCCATTCTTCACCACCGTCGCCTCCACCATCACAACCACCGCCGCCTCCTCCCCATAACCGCTGACCATCCACTCCCCCACACCCCTCTCCACTCCTCCACCACATTCAACCTCCACCAACCACCCACCACTTCGAATTTCAACAAAACCCACCACCACCACCACCTCCATTCCTCCTCCAAAATTCACTACCATCTCTATCAAATCCACCACTCCTACCACCCTATCATCACCTCCTCCTCATCCTCCTCTAACTCCCCACCGCCCCAACAACCACTATAACCACCACCACCACCACCAACCATCACTACCAAACTCCTCCATTAAACAACCATCACACCAAAACCACCAACAACCTCTCCTCCCCCGGGCTAAGCTGCGCGTTCGCGCCCCCGGCGACGGCGGCGGCGCTGCCAGGCTGCCGGTGGTGGGCCGGCCGCCGGCCTCCCCCTCCCCCTCCATTTCCTTCTTCTTTCTTTTTTCTTTCCTTCTTTATTTCCTTCTTTCTTTTCCTTTCTTCTTTCTTTCTTTTATTCATTTCAAATATAACCATTTTAATCCCTTTCCCTAAATACCCTTCACCTCTCTCCAAAATTACTTCCCTATAATTACAATCATACCCATCCCCTTTTAATTCCTATTTCCTCTTCTAAAGATAACCCTATACTCTCTCTCTCGCTCTCTCTCTCTCTCTCTCTCAGCTCTCATTTCTCTCTAATATATTTATAATATTTATTATATATATTTATATATTTTAATATATAGTATGGGCTAGTGGCTTGCTCGCACGTCTTAGCGGATTTCTCGGACTTTTTCTCGGTATTTCATTCCGGTATCAGGCGAGTATATTTTTTGCTTTATTACCATCGTTCCATGTCTACTAATTATTATCTTGCTTTTAATATATGATATCTCTTTATGCAAGTTAGTATATGTTATATAAATGATTATCATGCTTTATAAATAGCTTCTGGCCATTATTATACTTTGTCGAACTGGTATTATACCGGGTATGTCTAGATCTGCTCCCGCTTTACTCGGCTTCGCATAGCTAATTAAAAGATAAATTTATTATTATTATAAAAATGATTGTGAAGAGTTTGAAATGTTTATACCGTTCTCTTGTACCTTGTTATATGACCGGTTGATACCTGATATTTGTTGTTGTGACTCTCACCGACATATTAGTTACCTGACCCTAACATGTATACACCTGATACTTACCATGCCATGCTTAACACTTGATATCTGACACCGTTACTTGCCATGCTTATCACTTGATATCTGACACCGTTATCACTTGATATCTGACACCGTTACTTGCCATGCTTATCACTTGATATCTGACACCGGTACTTGCCATGCTATACTTGACACGTGATACCTGGCACTTGATATAATAACACTTGACACTTCACATGCTATCACCCGGTACTAGTACACTTGACCTGATATTGTGGCACCTGTATTGTATTGCATATTCATTACTATTACTTTTACGGGGACTTGGCATGATTATTATACTGTTACCAAATATTTGGTACTCCTGAACTCCGGTATCCCTGAACCCCTGTAACAGGGAGACTCCTGATATTATACTCCTGTTAATCCCCGTACTTGAATAATCGTGGTTATTGGATTACTGTATACACTTGTGAACATTATCTTTGGGCAATATTTATATAATAAAGTACTCAACTTACACTGGGGTGCGGGAAACTGATGGAAACCGGTATGATCTCATATATAATGGTGATATTTATGAAGTGTCGTGTGGGGCGTGTAATGATAAGTCCCCAGAAGCAGTAGCCTGAATCTGAAGTGTCGTGTGGGGCGCGTAATGATAAGTCCCCGGAAGTAGTAGCCTGTACTCCTGAGCCAGTCCCGGGCAGAGATGAGACCCACTATAAATATGAGCTATCAGATTTATCAGTTCCAAATAATAACTCGTCTTATTCATAAGTGGATGTATGTGTACCGGTAGCATATACAAAAGCATATGAATCGGATGAATAACATAAAACAACCAAACAGTAATAATATTAAGAACGTGTGATATTTGGTCCTCCTTTGTTCGGGTCCTAGTACTCACATATCAGACCCAGGTAAGTTCTACAGAGTGCGAACTCTAGTATGGACTATCAGTGATGTGAAGCGCTGGTAGGGAGGTGATTGAAGTATCAAACGGTACTGATTATTATTATTGAATAACTTAAAATGCAACACCTTTATATTCCAGTTATAGTGTTATGTCTTGAGTTGACGCCTTACTTTATGACACATGATGATTACTCCAGACACACTATAGTTCTGTTACTTTTAGGGCAACTCAAATTGTATAAATTCAGACGATGGCGACATGAGATATGTGGTATATAGATGAGGGTTTTCTTATTTAGATTATCCCCTTGACGTATCTGTCCCGTGAATCCATAATCTGAGCTTGTACAACTAGTTTTGTCCATTCTTATATTTATCGCGTGTTTAACTTGTTTACCGCATGTTCATATGTACCTATGCTCTTCATACTGCCTTCTATGCATGTTTTCAGTTTCAGAATCATCGATATACATGATTTACTGTCATTCATTTAATTTCCCTTATATTACTTGTCATTTCCTGGACCTGCATACCTGAACCACATCACTTGATCATGTCACGTGTGCCTGTTATGCATGCCAGTTGGCTTTATTACATGTACTCGCAGGGTTGCGTCTGACAACCCTAGATTCTCATGTCCAGATCCTAGAGACCGGACCTTGGTGGCCTTGCTGTAGTTGATCAGAGTACGCAGCGGATCCTTCCGTGATGATCGTAGTGCAGCAGAAGCTTGGATTATCGCCGCAGCTCTTCTATCCAGTTCCTCTCATGTTTGGTTCTCGAAACCTCTCTTGCTTTTCGTGAGCACCTCTCAGCTTTGTATATCTCTTCATGTATTGTGCTTTTGTATTTTTCTGGTGATGTAATATTGCTGTAATATTGTATCACTCTCCGTGATAACCATGTACTTGTACTTTTCTGTTGGAATGTATACTACCACTGTGCTTCCGCACTCTGATTTTTGCCTATACTGATGCTTAGCATATATACGTGAGGGTATCTCTGACCTATGTATATACGTCACAGTGACGTCTCCGTACCCGCCGGATCGGGGCGTCACATAATCCCTACTCGCAGACTTACAATCCCGGTTGGAGAAATCACCAGAAATTCTCTTGGGCCCGTACAATTCTCCTAGGCCTAATTTTCCCGACAATCTTCACCATTCCAATCATCAAGCAAACTTTTCCAGTCAAGCTTCATCTTCTTCTTTCCAAAATTCACCAATAGAGAAAAAACTTAGTGATTTGGAGAAGAGTATAGAAGCATTTCTGAAGTCCTAAACCACCTTCATGCAAAACTAAAGACAGATGTTGAACAACCATACACATGCCATATCTAAATTGAAAGTTTAGATGAGTCAATTAGCAAGTTCTCTAAGTGAAAGACCCAAGGGTACTTTACCTAGTCAACTGATAGTCAACCCTAAGAATTCCAGTCAAGCTTATGAAGTTCAGGATTCTCAGATCAACCAGTGTAATACTGTTCATACATTTAGATCAGGAAACAAGGTGGACAATCAGGTCTTTAAGCCAAAAAGTTCAATCCAAATTGATCCTACTCCTGCCTCCATATCTGCTAGCTCATCTCAATCTGCTCCACAAACATCTGACAAGGACACAACTACTGATCAAGTGCACAAGCCTGTAGCACCCTTTCCAAATAGACTTAGGAACAACAATAATAACATGCACATGGAAAAGATACTCGAGATATTCAATCAGGTCAAATTGAATGTGCCTCTTCTTAACACAATCCAACAAGTCCCAACATATGCTAAATTCCTTAAGGATATGTGTACTAAGAAGAGAAAAACGAATGTTCCAAAGAAAGTGTTCTTAAAAACCAACATAAGCGAACTTCTATCTGGTCCTATTCTTGTCAAATACAAAGATCTTGGATGTCCTACAATTTCCTACACTATAGGACAAATAGAAATTTGCCGAGCACTTTTTGACCTGGGAGCAAGTATCAACTTGCTACCTCTCTTAGTATACCAACAACTTGGGTTGGGCGAGCTGCGTCCAACTCAAGTAACCATTTAATTAGCCGATCGATCTGTGAAAGTCCCAAAAGGGGAAATCACAGCTGTCCTTATTCGGGTCGAGGATTTCATTTACCCCATTGACTTCATTGTGCTTGAGACCGAACCTGTGTCAAACCAATGTCTCAAACTCCAGTCATCTTAGGGTGCCCATTCCTTACTACAACCAATGCTATAATCAACTGTAGGAATGGGTCCATGTGATCGGAGGAAGAACCGCGCACGAAAAGTGTATGTTTTGAAATCAAGAGTTAAAGTGTGTGTGCTTTGGCTTCCTCGATACTTCCATTATAGCATAGAGGCTAAAACGAGTCGAATCCACAAGGATGGGAGGTGATAGAAGCTTACACGGTATGTTCACGTGTGTGTTAAAAGTTCTTCAATGTTTGAAAGAATGAAAAGAAAAGAAAATAAAGAATGAAAAGAGAAGAGTACGATGAAACATGAAGAAGTGGGAAACATAGAAAAAATGATTTTTTGTGATTTTTTTGTATATCTAAAATAAAGTAAAAAGATAAAGAAAACCATGACTACTAACTACAAATGGCTCCACTAACCATGCTAATCTCTTAGTGATAGTTGCCTCACATGTATCCTTAGCCATCACTAGTCCTTGGTTTAAGAGCGTTTCAAAGTATGACCCATGTGATAACTTTCATATCCAAACTCAACACAACAAGTGCAAGCTACACTTAAACCATCAAAACTAAATAAGAGTAAGTATGGAGTAAAGTAATATTACCTTGTTAGAGAGTTAGGATGTTAGAGTGTTAGAATCCATCATCATGAGCCATCAATGGCTCTTGCAAGAGCAAGATCAAGTAGAGGCTATTAGATTCATGTGGATTATCAAGTAAGAAGTTAGCAAGTTAGTGGTTAGTAGTTAGTTGCCATGAGAGAAAATTACCTAAACATGTAAAAGGAGTTAGAGAAGAAAACAAAGAGAGGTAAAGAGAGAATCTTTCATAACTTGTCACCCTCTATTACAAGCACTCTTACTTTTCAACCATGTATCACTCTCTCTCCTATTACAAGATCTACAAGAAATAGAAAATATAAATGACGAAGAAGAAGAAGAACTAAACTAAACTACCCTAAATTACAACATAGAGAAGAAAACTACCTTACTCTCTGGATATCTCCCAATACAGAACACAAAGGGGGTATTTATAGGCGAAAGGGGCACCAGAGGACCTATACGGTGGCGCGCGTCAAATCTCGGCGCGCAACTCCACACCAGAGCTGCGAAAATGCGGCTATCGCCACGTTTCCGCGGCCGCATGCGCGGCGCCGCCTGCCGCGCGCTGTTTGTTGCCCCCTATCTGTTGTACGTTCTGGTTTGTGGAAAAGGGTGCCCGGTTTTGACAGATTCACCCTCCAAAGTCAATGACTATCTTTGTAGGCTTTTAATCACCAATTAAATGGTGATTTTTGGGTCTTCTTCTTCATTTTATGCCATGGACCTAGAAACATGCAGTAGAGATATTATTAGCAGAATTTAATATTAAATAAATGTGAAGATGTGGTATGAAATATGCAGTTTTAGAGACTAATCACCATGCGATTGACTTTTGAGACATGACAAAGGAGGTCAATGTTTTCAATCTACAAAAATAACCCAGGGATATGGATGATTATGAAATCACCTAGAGGGGGGGTGAATAAGTGATATGGCTAATTTAGAAACAAAATGCGGAAGCTAAAACAAATTTGCAACTACACTTAGTACAACCAACGAGTGTAGCCGAATTTCCCGTGAAGGGCTCTGGACTAACTCCTCTTTCCTCTGAATAAGAGTTGAGGTGCTATATGAAGCTCTCGTGGTTAAGTATAAGTGAGGCACACAAACACAAGCCAAGCATATAATGGATATATATAACAATATGAAGGATGCAAGGCATAACACAAGCAAATATGAATGATATGAATGATGCACAGCACAAATAAAGAGAGAGGGTTAAGAGACAATGGATCAAACGCAAACAACAAGATGTATTTCGAGGTTCGAGCCCCTAGCTCTACGTCTCCGCCTTCACCGAGAAGGATTTCTAATCCACTAACTTGTCCACCGAGGACTCCCACCGAGGGAACCTCCACCGAGGAAGATTTGTACAACCGAGAGTACCGAACTCCTCTCTCAACTAATACAACCTCCACCGAGGCAAACAATCACCACCTCACATAAGAGGGGTAGGCCTGTAGCCAAATAACCACAAATCACCTCTACTGAAGAGGGATACAAACACAATCCACCTCTACCGAAGAGGGATACAAACACCAACCAACTCCACCTCACCAAGAGGGAGTAAACAACAACCTCAACCTCTACCAAAGAGGAAGCAACACAAGTAAGGGTTTTTACAACAAGTGGTACATCTCAACCACAAACAATCTCTTTTTCCACAAACAAATGATCCTAAATAGATAGGATAGGAGATATAGCTCAAGTGTGAAAAATCAAGGTGTTTTTGGAAATCAAATAACAAAGAAAAACTACTTAGGAAATCTCTTGTAAATGATAGAAATGAAAATCCAAAACAATATCCCAAAAACTTAGTTTTCTTTGATTTTTCCAAAACCCTTGAAAACAAAACAAAGAATAGCAATTTGATTAAAAAACTTTTTGTTTAAAACACTAGAAGAGATCTGGAATTTTTGGCTCTAAAAATCTTAGTCAAAAACCAAAGACGTGGGGCTTAAATAGCCTCCCCAAAAATATAGCCGTTGGCTATTTTTAAAGCCTGGACGGCTGGCGGTCGACCGGCGGTCGACCGCCAACGGTCAATTTTTTGACCATTGGAAGAAGCCGGTCGACCGCCCAAAAACAGAGAGCAAAGCTCTCTGGTCCGGTCGACCGCCCGGTCGACCGGCCCAAGTGCCAGGCCAGACGTGCACAGGCTGTGCACGTCGGTCGACCGCCCGATCGACCGGCTCCTAGTTCGGTCGACCGTGCGGTCGACCGACAGAGCCTGTCAGGCACTGTTCTGGGTCAGAAAAACAGGGTAAAAATTATTCTAATAAATCCCATAAATCTTCTAAAAATCCAAAAAAATAGTTTTATTATTTTACATTGAAATACAAACTTGTGATAAAAATTACAATACAAAAATCAAACATTTTGAACCATTTTTGTGTCTTATAAATTTTATCAAAAACCAAAACCTGTATTTTACCAAACATGGATTTTTCAATACATGAATAGGAAAGTCAAATAAGTTTGTCTAGGAAGTTAAGCATGCATGTATAGAATGAATTACTATACATAAACCAATTAAACTTGTATTGATACTAACTATACATGAAAACCAATATCGGTTAAACCAAAAACCGAAAAACGAAATCCAAAACATGAAACGTGTGTGTATTTGTGAACTTGAGCATATCACACTATCTAATCTTTGCACATGGATCTAAAACACAAACTAAACTAGGATACCGAAGTCTTCTTGACGAACTCTTTCTTCAAGTCGACTCGATCTAAAACTCCAAAACTCCGAGCTAGACTCCAACGAGTGCTACAAATGATCTTGATGCTCGGGCTCTGGAAACACCAAGTGAAAGCTTCCAAACCATCTTGTCAAAGCAATCACCAACTAATATCTTGGTAATGATCTGAAACTAAACATCACAAGATAATTAGTAAACATAACTATATGAGTTAATCATCATCAAAACTAGAGTGGAAGGCCTCTGGGCCAACAATCTCCCCCTTTTTGATGATGACAAAACTCATGGAGTTATATATGCATGGATTAAAGTTAAGCTTCAAAGAAGCTCCCCCTTAACTCATGCATAGCAATAAATAATAAATATGTGCAATGAAAGCTCATAAACATGTATGCATAGACATGCATAAAACAAGATACCAAATACAAAAACATGCTCTTGATACCAAATAGAAAATGCTCTTGATACCAATAAAAACATGCTCTTAATAGCAATGAAATGCTCTTGATACCAATTAAACGACAAACTAATAAATAAAAACAAAACATGCATATAAAACATGCATATAAACTCAAATACTTCTCCCCCTTTTTGTCAATCATCAACAAAAGGGGTCCAAGTAAAAATAAAAACATTCTTCTCCCCTTTTTGTTCGAAACATAGAATCAATAGGGGTCACAGCCCTAATTTTTTTGATAACACCCCTTTCAATAATAAGAATATAAATCAAAACATTTTTGATATTTCTTATTTAATCAAAATTTTGAATTTTCTCAATAAAACAAATCATATTTTTAGATACTAATTTTGAGAAAACAAATACAATCTTGATACCAATTTAAAGTATTATTCTTTTTAAACATATGATACCAAATTGAAATTATTATTTTCTATCATAAAGCAAGGGAGTGGAATACAAAATTAATGGTAAACCAAATACCAATTGAAAGATAAAATACGAGTTTTCTCCCTCTTTATGAAATACCAATTAAAATAATGTCTAAGCTTGTATTAGAATACCAATTGAAAACTAATCAATTGAAACATGATGGTCATTAAAATTTCAAGCTTATCCATAAACAAAATATATATATGTATGAAAAATAGATACCAATCGAAATTGATACTATTTGAAGAGTAAGCATACATACATAAAAATATATATGAGTATACAAAAATGTCAATATTGATACCAATTGAAAGAATCCAATGATACCAATTGAAACAACAATAATATCAAGTGTATATCTCATATAACCTACCACCTATTCATGCTCATGTTTAAAATGATTTTCAATAAAGAACATATAAGGCATGGACTCCCATCCAGCCGCTCGTAGAAGGTAGGAGTTTTCAAAAATAGGTTTGAAAAATATAGTATGTTTGAAAAACTCTACCATAACGAAGAATCTCGCAACTAGTTAAATGGGAAATCTTCTAAACTAGTACGGAATCCTTCAAGTAAGGAATAAAACAAATTATATTTCATGAAATACATGTAAATCACATGGCACTAAACACTCAAAATTTATAAAGCCCATACATACTCATGACAACATAATCATGAGAAACATTTAAATGAAGTAAGTGTACAAGTGTTATGTGACACAAATAATCATGAAAATAGACATTCAAGCTCAATATTCCTCAGAACATGAAAAACATCAAAACTCGATTTCTTCAAGGCATATGTATGTCAAGTATAAACTAAAGTATACATACATATCCAAAACATAACGAGTCCACAAATGTACATGCATTAAGGCACGTGGCTCAAAGGATGTATATGTATAATCAATAGTTTAGACAAGATGGATATATACATGAAGTTAAACATATGAACATGAAAACATGGATAAAATGGGAATACAAGTCAAATGCATGAATCATCAAAACTAGACTATATTAGCACATCTAATGGGTACAAATAAGCGTTCAAGTACAAACATATAATGATCTATTTGTGACCCACTATATGTACAAGTATAAATCCTAATCTTAATGAAAACTAACATTTAAACAAGTAATTAAAACATGAAGCATCAAAACAAAAATCATAAACATCCATATGATCATTATGTATATGCATATTCATTAGATCTAGGACATACATATTAGTTAAAAAACAAAGAGAGAACACAAAGATATAAGTCCATATTAAACATGGGTGTCTCAAATAACTAAACATGTATATCACTAATCTAATAAACATGGCATAATCATAATAATCAATAAACATCAAAACATGCTACAAACAATGAACATGAAAAGCATGCAAATATAAACGGGAGTTAGAGATCGATACCAAAACCAATGAAGGCACCTCTCTAGTTCTCCAAACCACGGTGGTCCTCCCACCAAACTTCCCTTGAAAGTGATGCATCCAAATAGTCCACATGAAGCTCAGAACGCATCCACTCCAAGGTACCGATACTCTCACGTCATGCGAGAGCCCACACCTACATCAAATACAATAGGGGTGGTCTTTGGTACCCATACTCTATTGGGTCCATGGGGGTTAGTACCTTTTCTAACCCAAACAAATTTATTTGCTAAAATAACATCATGTATTCTATCATAGCAAAATTTAGCAAGGTAGCCCTTACGTCCACAATGTGTACAAGTGTACACATGAGCATACATGTGATGGGTGTGTACGTGAGGAGCATGTGTATGCCGTGGAGGGTGTGCATGCAAAGATGGAACTTGTTTCTTTCGAAACAAAGATTCCAAACGTGTGTGACTCAAAACACATTGGCTCAAAGTGGAGCCCAAACAATCCATATTCTTCTTTAACAAATTTATATCTTTTTCAATGCTAGAAGAAGTGGAGCATGCAATAGGTGAGCTAGATGGTGAAGCTACACTAGCATGGCAAACATGTGAATCTATAGCATTTGCAAAGAATTATTTTTCTTTAAACAAACATCTAAATCCTTTGAAATAGAAGCAATTTTCATTTTCAAGGATTCATTTTCTTTTAAAACAAAACTAACTTTTGAAGACAAGTTTTCATTTTTCTTCAAAATTGTTTCACAATCATTTTATTTTTCAAAAATTTATTTTCTTTTATGACAAGATCAAGCTTAGATTTCAATGAGTCCCCTTCATTAGAAATCTCCTCTTTCTCTTGCAAAACCAAATCAAGCTTAGAAGACAAAATTTCATTTTCTTTATTTAATGCAAAAGTCTTCTTTTTCAAAATATTATATTTTTCTATTAATTTTTCACAAACTCTAGAAAGTTCTTCATTCAAGGCATTGGCATCAACATACTCATTTGAAGAACTAGCACAATCATCATTATCTAATTGAGTTTCCGAGTGTACCTCAAAGGAGTCATTCCCTTGGACCATGAAGCATTGTGACTCGGATTCTCCACTAGATTCCTCCTCTTGTTAGATTGGCAATTGAAGCTTGGAGGTGGAGGTGGTCAACTTGTTCCACACTATAAAAGCGGAATCAAGATTAGAAACAAGCATAAGATATTCTTTAGAAAGCGTGCTTCTAATAGCCTCTAGGGCAAGTGCATTGGCCCTATATGATTGCGGTCACCAAGATATCATTTCTTGATAGCGGCAAGGAAAACATGCAATCCTAGGGTTTCAAGTACATGGACATCCTAAATTTCCATATGTCAATGTTGGACACATTGAATATAGGAGGTGACAAGCAATCCATGAGTGTGTGCAAACAAATATCCGTGCAAATGCAAATGTAGATTAGCAAACCAAGATCTTACTCCTAGGTGGTTAAACCTAAGTATTAGGAGCGGAGGCTCTGATACCAATTGAAATCACCTAGAGGGGGGGTGAATAGGTGATATGGCTAATCAAGAAACTAAATGCGGAAGCTATAACAAATTTGCAACTACACTTAGTACAACCAACGAGTGTAGCCGAATTCCCCGTGAAGGGCTCTGAACTAACTCCTCTTGATTCCTCTGAATAAGAGTTGAGGTGCTATATGAAGCTCTCGTGGTTAAGTACAAGTGAGGCACACAAACACAAGCCAAGCATATAATGGATATATATAACAATATGAAGGATGCAAGGCACAACACAAGCAAATATGAATGATATGAATGATGCACAACACAAATAAAGAGAGAGGGTTAAGAGACAATAGATCAAACGCAAACAACAAGATGTGTTTCGAGGTTCGAGCCCCTAGTTCTACGTCCCCGCCTTCACCGAGAAGGATTTCTAATCCACTAACTTGTCCACCGAGGACTCCCACCGAGGGAACGTCCACCGAGGAGGATTTGTACAACGGGAGTGCCGAACTCCTCTCTCAACCAATACAACCTCCACCGAGGCAAACAATCACCACCTCACACAAGAGGGGTAGGCCCGTAGCCAAACAACCACAAATCACCTCCACCGAAGAGGGATACAAACACAATCCACCTCTACCGAAGAGGGATACAAACACCAACCAACTCCACCTCACCAAGAGGGAGTAAACCACAACCTCAACCTCTACCAAAGAGGGAGCAACACAAGTAAGGGTTTTTACAACAAGTGGTACATCTCAACCACAAACAATCTCTTTTCCTACAAACAAATGATCCTAAATAGATAGGATAGGAGATATAGCTCAAGTGTGAAAAATCAAGGTGTTTTTGGAATTCAAATAACAAAGAAAAACTACTTGAGAAATCTCTTGTAAATGATAGAAATGAAAATCCAAAACAATATCCCAAAAACCTAGTTTTCTTGATTTTTCCAAAACCCTTGAAAACAAAACAAAGAATAGCAATTGATTCAAAAACTTTTTGTTTAAAACACTAGAAGAGATCTGGAATTTTTTGCTCTAAAAATCTTAGTCAAAAAACCAAAGAAGTGAGGCTTAAATAGCCTCCCACAAAAATATAGCCGTTGGCTGTTTTTATAGCCTGGACGGCTGGCGGTCGACCGCCAACAGTCAATTTTTTGACCGTTGGAAGAAGCCGGTCGACTGCCCAAAAACAGAGAGCAAAGCTCTCTGGTCCGGTCGACCGCCCGGTCGACCAGCCCAAGTGCCAGGCCAGACATGCACAGGCTGTGCACGTCAGTCGACAGCCCGGTCGACCGGCTCCTGGTTCGGTCGACCGTGCGGTCGACTGACAGAGCCTGTCAGGCACTGTTCTGGGTCAGAAAAACAGGGTAAAAATTATTCTAATAAATCCCATAAATCTTCTAAAAATCCAAAAAAAATAGTTTTATCATTTTACATTGAAAACAAAACTTGTGATAAAAATTATAACACAAAAATCAAACATTTTGAACCATTTTTTGTCTTATAAATTTTATCACAAACCAAAACCTGTATTTTACCAAACATGGATTTTTCAATACATGAATAGGAAAGTCAAAATAAGTTTGTCTAGGAAGTTAAGTATGCATGTATAGAATGAATTTACTATACATAAATCAATTAAACTTGTATTGATACTAACTATTCATGAAAACCAATATCGGTTAAACCAAAAACCGAAAAACGAAATCCAAAACATGAAACGTGTGTGTATTTGTGAACTTGAGCATATCACACTATCTAATCTTTACACATAGATCTAAAACACAAACTAAACTAGGATACCTAAGTCTTCTTGACGAACTCCGTCTTCAAGTCGACTCGATCCAAAACTCCAAAACTCCGAGCTTGACTCCAACGAGTGCCATAAATGATCTTGATGCTCGGGCTCTGGAAACACCAAGTGAAAGCTTCCAAACCATCTTGTTGAAGCAATCACCAACTAATATCTTGGTTAATGATCTGAAACTAAACATCACATGATAATTAGTAAACATAACTACATGAGTTAATCATCATCAAAACTAGAGTGGAAGGCCTCTGGGCCAACAGATTAGACATTTGTGGTCAACTCCATTGAAAATTTGACAGGTGAGCATGATGAGAGCATAGAGATAGACACGGAGAGTGAGTTTGATATGGAGTCTGATGATTTCAATTAGACCAAATCGTTGATTCAACAGTGGATTGGGCGTCAAGCCCAAGTGTACCTAATTCCAAGATCGAAATTTCAATTCTCCCTTCCAATGAATTCACTCCTTCCTTAGAATTAAAAGTTTTGTCCGTACGCTTACCTGGACAGAAGAGAAACCCTTCCAGTCATCATAGCATCCCATCTAATTGGAAAACAAGAGGAAAGCTTGATTTGAATATTAAAGAAACATAAAGAAGCTATTGGATGGACAATGAATGCCATTAAGGGGATAAGTCCAGCGATAGTATAATACAGAATTCATTTGAACGATGATGCGACTCCTAGGAGGGATACACAGTGTAGGCTTAACCCATTCATACAAAATACTGTGAAAATGGAAAATTTAAAACTGTTAGGGAATGGGATAACTTATCCCATTTCTAATAGCCAATGGGTTAGTCCGGTCCACGCTGTCCCTAAGAAAGCTGGTTTCACAGTAGTAGAAAATGACACTAATAGTTGGTACAAATAAGACTACCTACCATGGTTCGTTTTGTATTGACTATCAAAAATTGAATGTGCTACATGTAAAGACCACTCCACTACCCTTCATCGATCAAATGCCAGAACGCTTGGCTGGACACGTGTACTACAGTTTTCTGAACGGGTACTCAGGATACAATCAAATTCCCATTGCTGTAGAGAACTAGGAGAAGACTACGTTCACTTGTCCATTTGGAACCTTTGCCTACCAATGCATGCCTTTGGATTGTGCAACGCTCTCCCTACATTCCAACGGTGCATGCTCATTTTTTTCGATAGGGTAGAACGTTGTCTAAAAATTTTCATGGATGATTTTTTCATCTACAGAGATTCATTTGATCAATTCTTCATCACTTAGAGATAGTTCTTCAAAGATGCAAGAAAAAGAACTTAACTCTAAATTGAGAAAAATATCACTTTATGATAAGACGGGGGATTGTCTTAGGCCATGAGATCTCGAGGAGAGGGATCGAAGTTGACAAGGCTAAGATAGAAGTAATCGCTAAGCCTCCACCACCCAAATGCATTGAGGATATCCGATCTTTTTTAGGGCATGCTGGGTTCTACCGACGGTTTATTAAGGACTTTAGTAAAATCTCTAGACCCTTAAACCAACCTGCTCGCAAAGGACGTGCCCTTTGATTTTTACGATGGATGATTTAAATCATGGGAGAAGCTTAAGAAAGAACTAATATATGCACCTATCATTTCTGTTCCTGACTGGACCCAACCATTTGAGATCATGTCTGATGCCTCAGACCTTGCCATTGCCCTGTCCTAGAACAACATATCGATAATCGACAGTATGTGATCTACTATTCGAGTAGGACAATGATTGACGCTCAGTAAAACTACACTACGACTGAGAAGGAATTCTTGGCCATAGTATTCACGTTAGAAAAGTTCTGTCCATACCTGCTAGGATCGAAAACCATAGTTCACAGATCACTCTGCGTTAAGGTACCTTATGATGAAGAAAGACGCAAAAGCATGATTTATTCCTTGGATCCTTCTATTACAAGAATTTGACTTGGAGGTTAGAGACAAAAAGGGTGTGGAAAACGTAATGGCTGATCACTTATCTAGAATCCCAACGCACCAACTAAGGAAGAACCGATCAATGAGGAATTCCCAGATGAATACATCCTAGCAATCTTTAAGGAATCCTGGTATGCTCACATCGTCAATTACCTTGCCACAGGACAAGTACCTTCTGAATGGATGAAGCAGGATAAATATCCTTTCTTCGCCCAAGTATGATTCTTCTTTTGAGAAGAGCCATACCTTTTCAAGTACTGTCCTGATGAAATCATCAGACGGTGTGTACCAGAAGAAGAGCATAAAAGTGTGTTAACATTCTACCATGAACTTGATTATGGTGGACACTTTGGTCTCCGCAAAACCGCCGAGAAGGTCTTACAAGGTGTGTTCTATTGCCCACTTTGTTCGAGGATTCCTTCAACTTTTGCAAGTCATGCGTAAACTGCTAAATGATCAGGAAAATTACAAGAAGAGACATGATGCCCCTAAACCCTATTCTAGAGGTTAAAATTTTTGATGTTTGGGGTATTGATTTTATGGGACCGTTCCCAAGTTCATTTGGCAACCAGTGCATTTTGATTGTAGTGGACTATGTCTCAAAATGGATAGAGACAATACCGACCAGGATGAATGACAACATGGTGGTTGTCAAATTTCTAAAAAAAATATTTTCTCTCATTTCGGTACCCTGCGCGCTATTATCAGTGATAATGGAACTCATTTCTGCAACAGGACTTTTCAAACCCTGATGCGTAAATAGTCTTTTCACTTATAAATTATCCACAACGTATCATCCCCAAACCAATAGGCAAGTGAAAGTAACTAACAGACAAATTAAGCTCATCTTGGAGAAAACCGTCAGACAGAATAGAAAGAAGTGGTCTACCAAGCTGATAGATGCACTATGGGCTTATCAGACTGCTTTCAAAACTGTCCTCGGTATATCTCCATACCGAGTGGTATTTGGGAAGGCCTGGCACTTGCCAGTGGAATTAGAACACCGTGTTTATGGGCCATCAAACAATTAAATTTGATTTAAACAAAATCGGGAACTGAGAAAGCTGTAAATTTCAGAGTCGAAGGAGATACGAAATGAAGCATATGAGAACACAAAAATAATAAAGCGTAAGACTAAGTTCTTTTATGACCAATGCATACACAGAAAGAATTTTGTCCCTGGACAAAAAGTTTTACTCTACAATTCACGACATCACATCTTCGCGGGAAAGCTCAAGACTCGTTGGTCGGGCCCTTCATTGTGCGCACCGTCTTTCCACACGATGCTGTGGTAATTTTCAATCCAAATACTGGTGAGAAATTCAAGGTAAATGGGCAAAGATTGAAGCCATTCCTAACCACTGAACCAGAGTCACAAGCTGAATATGTCATGGGTTTAGACCCATCTTGCAAGTGACTATATCCCATCACAAACCAAAAAAAAAAAAAAAGAAAAAATTGTGTAATAAATAAAAATTAGGCTCTTTGTACATTATAATATTTCTCTGTATATCTTTCCTTACACCTATTTATTGCATTTGCATTCACATATATCCATTGAGAACAATTTATTAGATAAGTGTGGGGGAGGGGTACTAACATAGGATTTTGGTGTTTCTTTTTCTTCTTTTTTCTTCAAAAAAATAAAAAAAAAGTATATAAAAACCAAGGATTTCTTTGTTCTTTTCTCTTTTCCTTAAAAAAAATCTTAAGTAGTAGAGAATTTTTGATAGTCTTTGTAAAAAATACAAAATAGATATAAGGATTAAGGAAACCCAAGTTAGAAATTCTTTACTTTAGTTTAAATAAAGAATATTGGTTGGATTGATAGTTACAGAGGAATTAAAAAAATAACTAATCTCTTTAATTTTGCCTTAGTAAATATGCATTGACTACACACACTCTTCGAATTTATAAACAAAGACTCTAAGTACCACAAAAAAAAAATAAAAAAACAAAAAAAATGAAAATGAAAATTAAAAAATGGAAAAAGTATATATATATATATATATATAGTTATAAACCCGATTAAGCTGAATAATTGTGCCTCAAGAAGCATGATTATTCATGTTTAAAGGAAATAAAACTTAGTTTCGTTTACTTGAGTATTTAACTTTAGCATTGTTTTCTCACCTGGTGCCTAAGCCGCCTGATTTGGGAGTCATCGGTTAAAAACTCGCTACACAAGTAAATTAGAAAGCCTAAAGAAATTAAAGAAAAAACTGTACATAAATAAATACTCACAAATTTTGTGGCATTAGAGTTTGAATCGAAAATTTTCAAGTAAATTATCACTTCACACAATGCATATTATTTAAAGCAAAATAAAATAATGAGTTTGAAATACAAAATTTCTTTGAAACTTAAATAAAAATCATATTCTTGCATGAAGACCAAAGTATAGGAAGGACTAATAAGGGTTAGACCTTATACTTATAATTATTTAGTTATTTTTACTAAAGAAATTAAAAAACCTTTTTCTACTTTAAGAAAAACTTTCAAAAAAAAAAACTAACACTTTCATTTTTTCTTGAATTTTGTAGGTGCAATCCGCTGAAAATCCTCAGGAGATAAAACTTCTTCTCTAGGAGAAACCTAGATGTTTAATGGCTTGTTGCACATGCTCAGTGCAATCGCGTCATCTGCGATAGTGGTGTAATAAATTTTCTTAGTTTAGCTTTCTAGTTCCTTTTGTTTTGCTCAGGGAAGAGAAAAAGATAAGTGCGGGGGTGTGAGTGCTTATATTTGCATATTTTTCATCACATTTTCACATTTATCTTAATAAAATTCTGTTTATTAATAGGTTCTTCTCCTTATTTCTAGATCCATGACTTGAAGAAAAGAAGAGGCCCAAAACTCTAACATATTTGAGAATTTTTAGAGCCATGAAGAAGCTCACACTTGAAGCCCAGATCTGCTAAACCTGGGAGTAGAAGTCAACACAATAAATGCAACAATGGATGGCCATCTCCAGGGATAGACTGCAGCCTCTGTCCTTGGCACTGTGGCGCCAGACAGGGCAAATGAAACGCGACCATACTGGCACCCAGTGCCAAGGTCAGAGGCCAGTAATCCGATTCCATCCCCCCATACCTCCTGTGCCTATAAATACTTCCCAGGATTTTCAGAGAAGGAGATATCTAGGGAATAGAAGAGGTTATGCTAGTTTGTTGACGTATTTTTCTTTGTTTTTTATATTTCCTCTTTATTTCTTATATTAGGTTAGCCATTAGAGTGAGGGAGAGAGAGTGAAGCTTGTATCTTGAAGGTGACAATCAAATACATGTAAAGTTTTCCTTTACTATATTGTTCTTTATGTTTTTACCTTACTTTTACTTGCACTTCCTTAGTATGTTTTCTCTCCCTCTTCTTCTCTTTTGTTTTCATGCACCATGTCTAGTTAATATCTTTATAGCATGTCTAACTAACTACTAACCCACTAATCTTTAATAACTTGCTTGATCAACCCACATGAATTAATAAGTGTCAAACAAGTCTTGTGCAAATAAGAGTTATGATATCTTACGATGAGGGTTTTAACTCTAACTTACTAAAAAGTAGACTCACTTTCTTATTTTATGCTTGACTCATAAGTTTTTGATGATCTATAGAAGTTGTTAACTCTACTTGTTTTTGTAAGTTAGTGGAACTCCCATGCATCCTTGTCGATACCAATAGTGCATTTGTTTCTTCCTCCATGCTCGCCTTCAGATGGATCTTGATGGAGAAATGTTCAAGTTTTTCCGTGTGAAGCAAGGTGATGGGAGGAACTTCCATTCGATTTATTCGTGAAAAGTTCTTGTACATAAGGTTTGTGATTGCCTATTATCCATTGTGATGCTATGTCTTCAAGAAGCAAGAGGTTAGTGAGAGCAATTAGTTGTAAGCTATGCATCTTTTCCATCTCTAAAAATACAAAATACTTTTCCAACACTAAAATATTTCAAATCACTTCTACACTCTTTCTTGTTTTTCTTTCAATTCATTCTTTACATGAAGAAACATCTTTTCTATGAACAAAGAAGATCGCACATCAAGATTCTATTGCCCCGTCCTTGTGGATACGACCCGTATAGCCACTTTACTATCACGGTAGAATCACTAAAGCTGTAATATCGACCATCACTCTTTTACTTCTTCTTGTGCATGCTTTCAAGCGATCAAGTACCAAAGTTGATTTTGAAAAGTTACTGTGTGAAGCCTGTTGACTTGACTTACACAAATGGCTGACAGTTTAAGACTTAGTTCACTGATTGGCTAGTAAGTCTAATAAGACTTTCGCTATGAAAGGTTCAAGACTTAGTTCACCTTTCTTGATGCAGTTTCTTTCTTAAAGTACCTTTCACTATAGAATTAGTCTCATAGTGTGTCAATTTCTTGAATCTCCATTCATTGTGGAGCATGGTGGAAAAAATGAGGAATTTCACGTGAATGTTTGAGCTGAATTGAGGCGTGATCCGTTGCTAGAATCATATAGATAATGGATGAAGTGTATTCTCCTTCTATTGGGTATGAACATGATATATTCACATATTCAACTCTTTTCGAATGAATGAGATATTCAAGTCAGAAATTGGACTAATTCAATAACTAAAAAGGACCAAAGATGTCAAAATAATTTAGTCCCACATTGGATATGGTATGAAAAGTTGAGAGGTTTAAATATGAAAAGTCGAGAACAAAGGGCATGCCCTTTGGGTATTTGGAGTTTTCGTACGCGTTTGGGGGGAAACCATTCCCACACGCACGCCGCCCAACCCGCCCCATCCTGGTCCGAAGCTCGGTGCATGGGTACGGGTCTGGGTCCGGGTTTTGGACCGACCAACCTGGATCTTTTTAAAGCGGGTTCTTTCTCTTAAAAGCCATCCACAATAAGGCAAATATTCTCCAAGTGCTTCGTTTACTTCCAATTAGTTAAGGTACTGATTAACTAAGGTTCGACTGTATGGAAATTAGAGATTTGATAATACTATCCAAATACCGTGAATGAGTGTTGCATCTTAGAAGACCTGCGTCCAGTAACTCGTTAGCACCGTAACGGAGGACGTAATTGTCTTAAGAAGATTCGCTACATGCGTACCTCACTCCATATACTGTATAATTGAACTAAAATTTTTTTTACCAGGGTTATGCTGGAATATTTATTTTCATAAATATTATGGTTAATATATTGAAAATATATTGTGACTGACTAATACCAGCTAATTGGCGTATAATTAGGAAGGGCATTGATAAGTGATTATGTAATTAAGGAACGTTCTATCGAACGAAAAACCTCCCAACTGATATTCACCGACCTGACCAATTAGATAGTGATCTTGAATTGTTGTCAGATCTAACAGATACAACCTATTGCGGTATAGGAAAAATTTAGTGTCCGTACTAGCAAAATTGCACTTAGCTTCTGTAACGCCCCGATCCTGCGGGTACGGGGACGTCACTGCGAC